>JAFKAK010000472.1:0-26886 GCA_019914995.1 Acanthochlamys bracteata
AACTTTATATTACCATGAATTAAATAGATAGTTAGATAGAAGTTTTACATAATATAAATAAACATTTAAATAGTAATAAGTAAATTTTTAGCTATAATGTTATATCTATTAAATTCATTAGTAATATAAAGGTGCAAGATTTTGGTGTTCCACTTACGTTAGACCTAACTATAGAGACTTTCGCCAGCCTAATAAAGGCTATTATATTATCTAGTTCTACTAGCCTACTTACGTTTCTAAAGTACTCTAGTATTTTCTTTATGCCTATATATATATATAATAGTAGTCTATATTTCTATTAAAATCTTTACTATACTTATATCTATTTTTCCATTTATTATAAAAGGTGCCTTTTATACTTATAAAGCTTACTAATCTATTCCTACTTGCTTACTTAAATTTAATTTAGAAGTAGTATTATCTCTAGATTATCTCTTTATTACTATATAGGAGGAAATAGTAAATAGTATATATTCTTATTTTTATAACTTATATAGCTAGGTTATAGAGTCTTAAAGAATAGGAATATTAGCACTAATTTAAAGACTAATATCTAAGGGAATAATTATTAAAATGCCTAGAGCGTAAAACGTAGGAGATAAACTTAAAAAAGAAAAAAGCCCTAATATTAGCGTAGGTACTATTATTAGCAAAGCTGTCTTATAGCCTCTATTATCTTGTCTTTATTTCTATACTTTCTTAGTTAACCTTACGGGTATAATAGAGCCTATTATAGTATATTATAGATATTTCTTTACTTTACTAAAGTATAGTTATATTTATAAAAGAAATTACTAATTTTATTCTATTTTTGGTTTAGCGCTATTACTACATTAGTTATTTTAGCTTAGTTTCTTACTTAGCACGCCTTCCTATATTAGGAGATTATATTATATTAATACCACTTCTAACCTAAATGACGTAATAACTATAACATGGATTGGAAATTAGAGAAGTGCATTTAAATCGTGCTTTCTCGCTCTATGTTATTTAACATTAATCCTCGATTTTTTTCCTTTGAAATTTTCTAACCTTATCCCCATTTTCGACCTTTATTACTTTTCCTTATCCGCTCGGCTTCTCTTCCATCTTAATACAAAGGACTTTATATAGATTGCCGCCTTTAGTCTTCTTGCTGTCTCTAGCTTATACGCATATATTTGCTCTTGTTGTACCCCACTTCTCCCGGAAACTGGTTTAACCATTGGTCTCGAGATATTAGCTTCCTCCGATTAAGATCTTGTTATCTGGTACCGACGACCAAAGCTCCTCATTGAAGCTCGGAAGGTAGAGGAACTCATGATCCTTGCTGCATATTAGCGGGCATAGGTCATCGGCTAGTAGCTTCTCGTGGCAAGGTGTACATAGCTGGCAGCAGAGACACTGTCTACACGCCCAGCAATCGACGAGCATATGTTTCCAGGCCAGACCACAAGCGTCGCACTCATAGTCAGATACAGGCTTCAGCTTCTAGAGTAGGAGAAGCAGATCGCTGATCCTCCGGTGCTGGTTGAACATCTGATGTCGTTGCATGTGTGGTTGAAGACGGATCCTGTTCTCGTTTTTCATCCACGTCAAGAGACCCTTCGCATTTTTTCTCTTCTTCTGCCACTGGCAGTACTGCCTGGCGCGGTTTCAGTATCTGCCAAGCGGCATAGCATCGTCATCCATGTTGTATATGGTCAGAACTTGGGCTAGGACAGCGTAGCGTGTTGACAAATGTTTGCTCTTCAGTGTCTTCCAGGCCATTTATCGAAGACACGAAGAAGGGTCCTCGCTTCCTCGTCCGCAAGACTACCATTGCCATCCAAGACGTGTAATCTGACCAGACAAAAGCACGGATCGTGATGACTCGGACGGACCTACAGTGTCCCTGCTGCCTGGATAAAGCTTCCAGCCAGCCACATAGCTGGTATCAGTGGTTGGCTTTTCCGATTTTGACAAGCAGGCCACTCCCTATCCAAAAACACCGTGCCAACAGCTTCTGAGGCCTTGTATGCCATCCAATAAGCGTCAAAGGGTCGGTGACGGAGGCCAATGTCAATTTTTCCAGGGCTTCAAGACATCTTCCTGAGCATGATGAAGTCCAGCATCCTGAATTATCAACGCAGCTCGGAAATACTTCAGATATTCGGAGTTTTGCGGATCCCAGATCGAGCCTTCTTCATCAGGTGTTGGTTCGATCACCTCGTCGTACATCTGGCACACTTCTGCCACTGCTCTTGCATGTTTAGCAGCTTTCAGTATGTGGCCGTGAATATTGTCTCGGTTTCCGACGCAATAGTCCAGGCAATAAGATATGTTTCCCCGCTTTCTTGTCCCGAAGGAATTGGATAATTGAGGTGTGATCTCCCATCTCAGCCCAGAGGTCAAATAGAGCAGCCAATACATCATCGTGTGACCCCATGGCTTCGTTTTGGTCTAGAATGTTGCGGTAGCACGTCAACGCCGCATCATAATCTTTCATTTTCACGGTAACAATTGCCCTCTGGTAGCAGAACATACTTCCACCACAGGTTTTCGAGGTCATTTTCAGTTATTGGGTCGTACAATCGCTTGACTTTATGAAGATAGTCAAGAGCAGTTGGGAAGTTCTTCAGATCCACGTAGGTCTGTGCCATCCGAAACATGAGAGCCCAGCTGTCTTGGAATTGGCTTTTCCACCTCTTTGAATATACGAAGCGCGTCTTGGTGCATTCCTGAAGTGCGATATATTGCGCCAACGCGGAATCGAAAGATGGGGTCGGTCACATCGAGATCAGTGATCTCCTGTACCCACTGTACAAAATCTATGATCTGCTCTCGTGAGGGTACATATTCCAGAGAGGATCAAGTTGACCTTTTTTCCTGCGAGCAACAAGTCAGTTAAGCAACACAGATAGGTGGTCATCAATACCTTCAAAAAGATGTCCATGGGGAAGGACCAATAGAAGTTGTTTATCAAGGTCTTGCAAGTGAAGCACTTCTTGAGTAGGTAGCCCGCTATATTTCCAAGCATCCTGTACTTGTTCGACTTGGTGCTTGTAACGGTCTGTATCCATTTGCTCTTTTCTATATCTTCCGCGTATCCCAAAGGCAGCATGTGGGTTCCTCAAGATCTTCAGGATCGATTCCATGTACTCTTCATCAGCCAGTAAATCTGACCTGATGAAGCTCTCGAAATCATTGTCGATCCATAGTTCGGCAAGTTCTGCTGGCTCGAATAGCACTTGCGAAAGGGTCCCGCCAATTGCAGTGAGGCTTTCCTTATCGGGTTCAAAAAGTCAATGTTCTGGACGAAATTATGGAGGTATTCGTAGAAGTAAATTGAGGCATGTCTGCGAAGACGTTCCAGGCGATTGTCTTCCTTCGACTCGCATAGTGCTTGCAGTAACGAGCGTGTGATTGCAACGTTTAGCGCATCGTCATCATCAACGTGTATGAACGCTCTTTGCTTTCCGCAAGCGAATCAAAAAGTCATCGAACTTGAACTTCCCATACACATGACTGCCACAAACATTTTTTATGATCTGACTGCAAAGATCGATTTCGGCCTGGCTGAGCTTGGTAGCCGTTGAGCCGGATCTTGAAAATCTGAGGTGACTGGCATTCTCCTCTCTCAGGATGTCAACAGTTTGATCAGACTTGAGCCTAGCGTTGTCTTCATCCAAGGTCAACAATCCTGAAAACGTAGTCGATATTAAGTCCCGCAACATGAAAGACTTGCCGAACGCAAGATAAAGGGCTCCCTGGAGGAGCGCAATCGAAGAGTTTTTACCGCCAACGATCCAGATGAGAACTTCATTGAGTTGTCGAATCTGCTCTGCGCTCAGGACTCGCTAAAACTTTCAACGAATTGCGAATAGATGTCTTCAAATCATCGCCAATGCTGTCGATGACGTCTTGAATCTTCTGCTCTGTGTCACAGGCGTTGATTTGGATTATTTTCGCTTCCAGAAGCTCGTAGTGGCCATGGACGCCGGCCACCAATTTCTTGATGTTCTCTTCCGTCATTACGTTCTTCAAATCCGGTTTCTTCTTTCCCATCTCATCTGCCCTTATCGTGGCTATAGCCTCTAGGTCGCTCGCGTTAACCACAAGTATCGAACTCAATGATTCGTCGAGCTCATCGGAGCTCGCGTGGACCATCTTGTGTCCGAGGTTTTTTACCGTGCCCAGCAGAATTTACGTACACCAGCGTCTTGTGGAATGCACTTGGCGGCGTCATTTGTACCTGAGAAGTAGAGACGAATCGAGATACCTTTGATATCAGACAATATTTGTTGGGCAATTGTAGTCATAGTTTCTTCGGTGGTTCCTGTAGTACCGTGATTGTCGAAGCCGTCTATGCATATGTAGTACGTTCCTTTAGCATGTTGAAGTTTGACTAATAGACGGTCCCATATGTCCTCGGCTCGTGCGATGCTAGCGGACTGCTGGCATGCTTCGGCTACCGCTCTTGCATAAGCTGGATCGCCAGATGCGAACTGGTAGATAATGCATCTCAAGCACTTCTCGAGCGAATCCTCCTTCTCATCGTAGTCGTTCTTCCGTAAAAGAACTTTCCCTTAGTCCCAGATGGCTCATCAATAGCCACACTTGTGCCGTAGTAGTAGTAAGCAATGGCAACGCGGTCTGAACTGTTGTTGCTGCGATACATATCTTGGAGATACGCGATGATCTTGTTGGAGATAAAAGTTTTTACCGAAACCAGGATCGCCTTCTACGGTCAGGATTTTCGTTTGGTTCTGATGATCAAGGTTATCAGCCCATGCGATGAAGCCGAGATCTTCTCGGTTCTCAAGCCAGCGACCACCGCTCTCAATCCGACTCTTACATAGATGGTCTTGACGTCTGACCCACGGCTCTTCACCTGACTTCAACCCGAAAGCATTGCGAATCTGTTCCAGATCCTCCTGTTCTTCTCTTGCGTCATCCGACCATCCAGGGTCATCTTCACTTGCTGAGAAATAGCTGAGTTTCTTCAACGACTTCACACACATGCTCCAGATGCTCCCGGATCTCCGTGTGATACTGTCGAAGTGCTTCATCCGACTTTTCAAGGTGGCGAGCAAGGCCTCTGACATCCACCAGTATCTGGTCGACTTGAGTGTTCGTGAAGTCCTGCACTTGCTGCTCTAGCGATTCCAACGCAGCCTGCACTCCTGCATCGCCACTGAACAGTACAATGTCCAAAACGAGTTTGAACTTCTCCCGCTTACTCGAAAGAAAGCTTGCCCCCGAAGACTTCAGGATGTCGATGAAATGGACAAGAATGGCATAAGCAGGCTTCCGCAGATGTCTAGGCAAATATGAGCCTTGTTTTCCATATTCTTGTTCGAGAAACAGATTGAGCCGCGACAAAAATGCGGCACAGCGTTCCATCAATGTGATGAATCCGTCTAGGACCTCGGAGTATTTTCGTGCTGCGACTAGAACAAAGTTGATGGCGCTCCAGCACTGAGCGCCAGGACCGAAAAACCATACCAGCGCCACCAGCTATGATCGAGCAAATTGCTCGAGACATCTTCCGACATTGTTCAAAATGACTCGGGCGTTTGAACTTCTCTTCGATGTCGCTTCGCGTAGTCTCTGGTTGACGGCTAATTGGAAGCTTCTCGAAAGTAATACTGCGATCCAGTTTCTTCTCCTGTCACTCTTTCGTATTCAGCGATAACCTCCGCCACACTTCGTTGAGGTCTTTGTCGGTGCTGAAATGGTAAGTTCGGGATCATCGCCTTTCCTCTTTTCGTCCCATTCGGAAATATGCTTCGGATAGGTATCTTGGTAGGCTACGACGTGTTGGTTGTATGGTTTGGCGATAGAACAGAGGCGCTGGTAGGCTGAAATCTGTACACTATGGGCCAAGGTAGGAGGTAGGGCACGAAAGAATGGTGATGTAGGCACAATGTCAATTCAAATTAGTGGGGAGCTGTTGCTGGGGAAAACACCATGGGGAAGTGCGGGCGCAAAGCTGTCGCACTTTCCATGAAGGGAAGGTATCCTCTCACTATTGGAGCATGCATCCTGGTAGACCGGTGAAGGCGTGTTGCTGTCCGCCTTTAATCTCAGCTGTCTCGTCATGAGCGCTAGCGTCGTGGTAAGTGGTACCGTCTTCGCGCACGGCGTGCATGCTATCGGTGCTTTGCAAAATACCCACTTTACCCACTTCACGCGTATTTTCCAGCACGCTCGTAGTATAAACTAGTGTTAAATTTCCCTTTTCTTTATACCCATTAGCCGGATAACGAGAGCTATTAAATTAAGATAAATTTTTAGGAACCTTCCTCTAATACTAAAAATATCTAAATTTAAATTTTTATAATACTAAGCTTTAAGATATCTTAGAGCTTACTAAGTATATACTTAACCTAAATTTAAAGGGACACGTTCTAGCTAGGTAAGGTAGAGAATATAGCTATAAACTACTAGTTATAAGGCGTAACTATTCTATTAGTTACTAGTGGAGTAAACACTTTATAAAGCACGTACAAGGCTAAACATAACCTTAACTAAGCTAAGGACTAAGAAAGAATATAGTAGGAAAACCTAAAAATAACCAATATATAGTTTTAGCTTATAGATAAAATAAGAGCTAAGTATAGAGTATAGAATAAAGACTTTTTATAACTTAAATAAAACTAGCTTCTAGATTAACGTTTAAAGCCTAATAAAGGTTATAAAAGGTATAGATAAATATTCTTAGTCTATCCTTATTTAGCTAGGTAATAGAGTAGGTTTTAGTAATATAAAGTGTTTTCACTACTAGGTTCAATACAATCCCTTTATTATCTAAAAAGGGAGAGTCTATATTTTAAGCCTAGAAGAAGAAAACTTATATACCTTATAATTAAAACTATTTAAATTTCTTAGACTATTTAAACTAGTAATAAGCTTAGAGTTATAGTTTAAGTACTTTTTAATATATAACGCCATACGTTAGGTAAAGTTATAAAAGAAACTTATTCTAGATAACTATAAGAGCTAGTGTTAGTATAATAGGAAATAGCTAAGCTAAAAATACTAAATAAGGCTACTAGGCAATATATGTTAGATAAAAGAAAGTGGCTTTATGTAAAGGGACTTTAATAATATATAAGGGGCTTTAGTACTTAAGAAGTGAGAAGTGCTAGAAGAATACTTAAACATTTTATAAAGAGTCTTAGAAGCTTAAAGCAAGGTTTATATACTTAAGTTTATGCTTAGTTACTTTGTTTAAGGCTCTAAGGCTCCTGGCTAAGTATTTCTAAAGGCCCTTGGCCTCTTATATAATAGAGACGGCGCTTATTTAACTACTCTATAGGAGTTTAGGGCGCGTAGTAATAGGTAAAAAAAAAAGTAGGTACGCGCTAAGGTGGGTAAACTATTCTAAAGGTACTATAAATTGTGTAATAAGGCTAAACATAACGCGTAATTATAAAGAACGCTATAAGAGAAGACTTAGAATAATATCTAGAATTATTTAATTCTTTAATAATAGGGTGAAAAGGGATTAAAATAAGAAATACTTTTTAGTGCTTAACTAGGCTGGCAAAATCTCCACAATTGGGTCTAACGTAAGTAGAATATTTAAAACCTTCTGCAACTTTTTACATTACTATGAATTTAATAGATATATAGCTAAAAATTTTACTTTTACTCTTTAGATATATATTAATGTTCTGTAAAACTTCTACTTATAAATCTATTTAATTCGCGGTAATGTAAAGGTGCGAAGGTTTCAGTGTTCTACTTACGTTAGACCTAACTATGGGAGACTTTCACTAGCGTCTACTTAACACTTAATAACCAACACTTAATATATAAGTAAAGCTATTCTTAAGGTAATAGCGCTATATAATATAAATACTAGCGCTTTAAATTTAGGAGAGGATAGAATTTAATCTTATTATTACCTAAGAATGGCTCCCTACTATATCTATCTTAATAATTTTAAATTCTCTACCTACCTAATAGAATAGTGGCTTAGATTTTTAAATAAATATAGCTGGGAAGTGCTGGCAATATAATAGATGAACCTAAAACCAATTGAGAACTAAATACTCTAGAGCTAAAAGTAGTGGTTTTGGCCCCCCTAGGGAATAATTAAGGTATGAGCCTAGGTTAAATTAATTAGTAATATTAAAAATAGTAACACAAGCTTATGGAGCTAGAGGAAATCCAGGCACTAAGGTAGATATTAAGTTTTAAGAAACGGGATAATAGCCCCACATATAATTAAAGGTAGTTAAAAAGATATATTAGCTATTTAAAATAAAAGAATAATAGATAGTAATGTATTAGAATAATGTCTATTAAGATAATAGTAATTTATTACTACTATACTAGAGCTACTTTATTAAGGCCCTATGGTTAAACTAATACTAATAGTTAAGGGACATAGTAGAGAGTACCTAAACTTTAAAATATATCTTTAAATCCTTTTTTACTAGATCTATAAACGTTTTATTACTAAGGGTTAGTATATTACTTTAATATTAAATGACTAGAGTGAAGACTTCATTAACTAAAGCTATAATTAAAAGGTAAAACTTAATAAAAAACACTAGAATAGTAATGGATTATAAGATTTCGTTTTATTTAGATTTTAAGTTCTATTAAAAGGAGCTATAAATGTTTACATTATGCTAATAAGCTATCTAGTATAATATATAATTATTAAATGAGTTTACTACTCATCTAGCTACGTTAGATAACTAGATACATTTATTATTAAATAAAAGCATTTTAATATATATATATAAAGGAGTTATACTTAGACCTCTTTTTGGCTATTTCTAATTATAGTAACTTCCTAAAAATGAGACGTAAAATAGTAGAACGCGTAATAATATTAGAGAATAATCTAAAGTATCCTCTATAATAGCGGCAGTATTGAACGAAATAATAGTAGGACCTTAAGAGTAAACTACCTCCTTTATTAGGATTTTCTTTTATTTAACCCTAGTAAATTGTAAAGAAACTAATAGCTTTCTAAACCCTAGAAATTAGTATACTATTATTATAAGTAAGATGTAAATACTATAAAAAGAAGGACACTAGAATAAGTTTTTTTACTAGTTAAAGTAGGATAATCTATTTATTTTTTAAATCCTAGTATCTAGAGTTAGTACTATTATAATAAAGAAAGGATAAGTTTCTAAAACACTCCCTAATAGGTATATAGAATAATAGCCTTTAAGAGTGCTAGGACTACTATAAGATACTAAAGGTAAGGAGAAGTGATATATTTTACTTTTTACATAGTACTTAACATGAATATTACTAATGGCAAAAAATTAGCTATATAGCTATAGTAACTTTAAGATAAAAGAATATAATATACCTAGTATTTTAGAATACTAAATTCTACTATACCTAAAGGCTTATAGGCTTTATTTTACTATTATTCTAGTTATAGATCCATAGGGAGTCTAGTATAATATTACTATAGTTTTATATTAAGTAATTAAGTGTCTTTTCTTATATCGGCTTTAGAATCTTAAGGTTCTTAAATACGTAAATTAATAAAATAGCCTTACTAATAGTATATTAATGGAATGCGATATATTAAAATTTAAAACGTATTACGTTTTCTAACGCATTCTTACTTTTACTACATTTAATAATATTGGGCCTTTTTAAGAATATTATATTAGTTTTAACCACACTTTTACTTAACCTTATAGGGTTTTTTATTAATAGTAAATTATAAATTACACTCCCTATAGAATGGGTTAGTTTAAAGTATAGTTTAATTCTAAATCTCTATAAATATAAGATATAATATAAGGTTATTCTATTAACTATATGTTTATAGTTACCTATATATTTAGTTTTCTTTATTTTGAATATAAGTCCGTAATAAATTAGTAAAATATAAGGCTTTTATTTCTTTACTAATACTAAGTTATATTTATTAATTATAATAGTGCCCTAGTCTTAATATCGTATAACTAGTTAATAGAATCTTCCTATTCTTATACTTTCTACTTATTATTTTAAAATCAAAATAATCTACTAGCTTAGGTATTATTATTAAATATGTATTTAAACTTATAATGTAATTTCCTATCTTTTTATAATAATATACTATTAGGACTTTATAGATCTCCCTTATATTCTTATTTATAAACTTTTTTAAAAAGTTTTTTGAATAACTAGTTTATTAAAGTACTTTAAATAGATTTAAGAGTTTTTCCTTAGTCTAGAGATATAGGGTTTATAAAGTTTAATAAAAGTAAGATATAATACGAGGTTCTTTCTTTCTTTATAGTTTTAAGTTCTAGATTATCTTATTTTAGTCTATATTTTTTCAAGGATTTTAGGACATGTCCTTTCTTATTAAAAACTATAGGTGGCTTAAGAAAGATTTTTTTCTTAAGGTGGGACTTAGTTAAATTTATTTAATATTATAATAAATAAATTTTGGGTCTCTACGTATAATAGTAGCAATAAAATAGACCTAAGGTATATACTTATAAACTTATTATTTAAAACTCATTATATATAGTTAGGTTTTATTACTAAAGGTAAAATATAAGTTATTCCACTATCTTTTATCTAGCTTAGTCTTAAGGCTTTAAAAATCTCCCATATATTCTTGGTATTCCAATGTCAAAGCGTTTTAGGCAAAAACTAGTTGATTTCTTTTTAAACTAGTGTTATTATTTTATAGTAATATTATAGGGGTTAATATACGTACTATTAGGTATTAGATAGCTTATTCTTATATTTAGGAATCTAGATTCTAAGTATCTTATTTGGCTAGATTTGCTTTTTAACTTTTTATTTCTACTTAATTATAAGATTAACTTATACTTTAGTATAGCTTAAATAATTAGTTAGGCAAGGCGGGACTTAGTAAATGTTGGGTTAATGTATAATAAATAAATTAAATTTTCTCGCTTCTTCTATTATATGAATTGAATAGATATATACGTAGAAGTTTCTATATTAACATATATCTAAAGTCTCATTAAGTTAGTTTTAGCTATACATTAATTAAATTCCATAGCGATGTAAAGTTGCGAAGGTTTTTATTATTCTACTTATATCTATCCAACTATAGAGATTTTCGCCAGCCTAATAATTTTATAGAATTATTTATGTTAGTAGTATCTGAGGCAGAACTCTTACGTTTAGACCTATTTTATAAAATATTATTAGAGCTTCTAGTAATATTACTTTCTATTAATTACTTACTTATTAGATTCGGAACTTACTTATTTTATATCTAGATTCCTACTCTTAGTGGCTAAATAGTTTTTTAGTCTTTTATTTCTATACTTAATAGGGTTTAAATATATACTAAGTTCTACCGAGAAAGAATTAAACTAGTTATTTATAGTTTTAACGTAAGTATAAATACTTTAAAACTATAAGTCCACCTTTATAATTATATTAATCCATTAGGATAGATAATATAGTAATTAGTTTTGCTTCCCATTAATATATATCTAAATAAATAGTATCTTTTATCTAAATACATCCTTAGGGCCAACTTAGTAATTAGGTTAGAGGGTTTTAGTATTCTACTTATAGAGGAACCAACTTTAATAGACTTTTGTCAGCAAAACTTATTTAGTAAACTATTTGTCTTTAA
Organism: Acanthochlamys bracteata; assembly: GCA_019914995.1. NCBI lineage: Eukaryota > Viridiplantae > Streptophyta > Magnoliopsida > Pandanales > Velloziaceae > Acanthochlamys > Acanthochlamys bracteata. The sequence continues at coordinate 11,564 of JAFKAK010000472.1, forward strand.
GTATTATCTTCTCTATTAGCTTTAGACCCTTTTTAAGATATTTAGACTCCTACTAATCTAGATCTAATATTGGAATTCTTTATAATAGGTTCGGAACTTGATTTATTTTATTATCCTCATTTCTCTTAACTTAATATAAAGTTTTAATATATCTTTTAGTTCTAGTAGCTTTAAGTGTTTTACAGTTTAATATTCTATAAAGATTTTATAAACTAGAGTTATAGTTTTTATGTCTTCTTAAATTCTTAAGCGGAATATAGTTTATCCGCGTTTATTTATAATAAGAATAAACTAGGTTTATCTTAGCAAATGAGAATAGGTTCTATAATATCACTTCCTATACGTATATATAATACTAGCTTAGTATATTTTATACTCTTACCTGTTTGGGGATACTATTTTCTATTTTTATTAGGAACATATACTTTATGAATTTTATCTTCTTTAAATTTTTAAATCTTTTTACCTAAAAATTTTAAAATGTTTAGTAATTTTAAAAGATCCTAGGTATATAAAGCATTTATAGTAGTTTAGATATTTCACTTCCCTTCTTTTAAGTTTTATTACTTATTATATTTATATGGGTAAATAGTTCTATGCTTATAAAGGCTCTATTTAGTAATTTATATAAAATTATTTAGAATATAATATAGAGGCTATTAGTTACACTACTATAAAAACTTTTTTTCTTTCCTAATTTAAAGTATAGTAAGAAGAAATTAAATTAATTCCTTAACTTACTACGCAAATTTATCTCGATAATAATAGATTAATCCTAAAATTAGGTATAAAGAATATATCTAAAGCTATATTAGGACATATCTTTATATACTACTTTAAACTCCACCTTTCTAGTTTATGTATAATTCTCTTCCTTTTATCTAGATAGTTTCATGCTTAATTGTAATTATTTATCTAATTAATAGGGATTATTAAGATAAATATAAGGAAGCGCCTGTTAATTAGCCTAGGTAATAAGAGACATCTTAATAATAATGTCTTTTAAGAAAACGTTTTTTACCACTAAGTTATGAACACTACTAAGTTATTACCCTAACACTACTAACGTAATGGCGTAGTAACTAGACGTTACTATAATACCTAGTAATCTACTATATAGTGCAAAAATCTATTTTTAAGACTTATTACTATCTTCTATGTCCTCTATTTTTATATTATAGGTGTAGGAGTTATATTTAATCTTACTATAAGTGGTATAGTGCCTACCTACGTGCACTCTCTTTATAGGCGTCTCACCCTCTTTATAATAGCTACCCGCCTACTTAGTAATTAAGTCTAATACCTTACTAGCTATTAAGGTCTCCTCTACCTATATATACTAATTTTATAGCTCTTCCACTTTATAATCTTCTTTAATTACGCTTTATATAGCACCCATTCTCCTATAGTGATACTATATTATACGCTATTTACTATGGGCCTTTTTACTTAGCTACTAAACTAACTTATTAAAAGAACTTATAGAAGGACTTAAGCGCCTTTACATCCTCTATTAAATAAGTGTACTCTACGCCTCTATTTTATAGGTGCTATATAGTGTCTTTACTCCTATAAAATATAATTTTATTTCTAGTGGGTTAGCGAACGTAACCTTATATTAAGCTTTAATAATACTATTTTAGGTTAAATAGAATTACTCTAGCGCCTCTAAACTTTATATAAGTATTCTCCTTAATAAATGTTAGGTTATAGGTAGCTTTTAAAGGTAGGGAGAAAGGTTTCTTTACTAATATAGTAAATATAGTTATAAAGAGATTAAATTTGAGTATTATGTGGCCCCTCTCCCACTTATAAGGGCTAAGGCTACACTATATTGTTTAGTAAATTTACTCTAGTATATTCTTTATATATATTATACTATACAGAGAAAAACTTAGCTTAAGTATTCTCGAGCGTACCTTTTTTTAGTGTAGGTAAAATAAAGTTACATAGTATTACCTTAGCGAGCAGAGCGCCCACCTTATTATAATAGTTATATGCTAAGGCTAATAATATTAATACTATAATTTATTTTAATAGTTAGAAGTAAGTAATATTAAGGCTATAGTAAGTGTAATAAGTAAGGTAGCGTATAAAGAGTAATAATCTTATTCTTTCTATAGTAGTTATTAAAAATTTAAGTAAGTAATATATAAATTGTAGGTGAAAATAAAAAATATTTGTAGGGGGTCTAAGAGCACTTAGAGGTATATAGGAGTACGTAATGGCTTAATGGATACCTAAATAGAATTACTACCTATAGGTCCTTCTGTATAAAAGAATAATAGAAAACTATAGAGCTATATAGCCTAAGGACTAGCTTATATATCCTCCTAAGCTACCTATACTAGAATAGTGTCCACTAGTACCCCTTTATTTATTTACGAATTAGAGGCTAAGTAGGTGTTTAATAATGGTAGAGATAAGAACCTTACCTATAAAAAATAATAAAGGGTAAAATATACTTCCCTATTACTTTAAATGGCTTATACTAGGGTAATCTACTTATAATTACTAATCTATAGTTTCTTTTCTTTCCTAGGTTTCTTTAAGCCTATTACTATAAGCTAAAACATAATCTTACCTATTAGAAAGCCTAACTTATTAAAGTTTTAGGTATTCTTATCTATAATACTATACTTTATCTTTATTAATTAAATAAGCTTAAACTATAGCTAAATAATTACTAAGTCCTTATAGGTAGCTTACTAGTAATTATATAGATAGCTCTATTATGTTTATAGCTTAGGAGTACGCGTAATAAACCTATTAACCTAGTTTTTACTAGTAGGGTTACCTCTATACTCTTTTAGTAGTCTATTAGCTATATCTTATATATATACCTTTAAGAGTGGTATACTATATAGACTCTTATTAAGTATATAATTTATAATTATGTCCTCCTCTAACTTTATTAGGCTCTTACTATTTAGCTTATAGTTGCGTTAAGGGCGTTTTCTAGCGCGTTAGTTTACTAGCGTTCTTTATAAAATATTATATATTACTATAGCGCGTTTATTAGTCTATATTTACTATAAATTAATATCTTAGATTATAAGCTATAGGTTGCCTTTAGTATAAGGTCTCTAGATGTTACGTGGTTATAACATTACGTAAGTTTATCGCGTAGGCGCTATAGTAGTGTTAGGGTAATAACTTAGTAGTATTAATAACTTAGTAATAATAAAAACACGTTATAGTATATCTTAGTTCTCTTGTTTTTAGTTTAAATGTATTATTTAATAATTATAACTCTTTAGCTATAGATTAGCTTCTTTTAGCTCCATACAAATTACTAGTCTATTTTTTAAAAGAACACTGCTTATATTTACCTAAATTATCTTAACTAGTGGTTTAGATAATTTAAAGTTAAGAATAATTTTTTATTTTTTTCTCCTATATCTTTAATTTTATTATCTCTTTAAAAGTATTTAGCCCTTTTAAGCTTTTTATAGTCTTACACGTAGTAACATTATTATAAAGGTAGAGAGGTAGAATTTTTTGGTAAAAAGGCTTAAACTACGTAATAATTTAATATTTAACACTTAACACTTAAGTATTTTATTTTAAGTTAGTAAGGTAATAGTTTTTTATAATATAAATACTTTATAGGTAGAACTAAAAGTATTTGGAGAAAATAGAATTTAATTTTATTATTACCTAAGAATTGCTCAATACTATATGCATCCCAGGTTAATGGACTAAATAGGGATATATGGAAGACTGGTACAATAGGTGTGGTTTAATAGTCTTAGTCTAAAAGTAGGTAGCTTCCCATTATATAAATAGTAAAGTAAATAGTCTATATATTAATATAAATTTCTCTATTATATTTAAAGGAAGATTTACTACCAGCATTTCAGTAACTTTATGTCTAAAAGTGATAATTATTTTAAAGAATACTAATATAAGTTTTTTAGTATTAGTCTAGTTTAATATAATAGTAAAATAAGTTTTATAATTTTAGAGCTTATTTTTTAGTTAAAGTATGGGCTATAAATAACGTATGTTATTAAGACGCGGGTTATTATCTAAAGTTTTAAATAAACCTTAGGTTTAAAAATAATTTTTTTAGTATTAACACCAACTACTATCCTTAATCCACTATGAATCTAAATCTTAATAAAATAACGCGTCTTATACTAATTAAGAATATTAGATAACTATAAAGATAATTTTGCCCTTTAAATTTTTATTTTATTTCTAATCCCGAATTTATATTAATAAAATTTATACCGACGTTAAGACCTAGGTTAACATTAGGACCGGGTTGGTATATAATGTCCCACTAACGACGTGAGTAAATAGTTAATATAATAAAAGTAGATTCTAAATAAGAAAAGAATTACGCTGTGCCCTTTAGTATTTATAAAGAACATTCTATAACTACAAAAGTCCCAGTAAGACACTTATTTAAATATGGTTTTCTTAGATAGAACCTATATGTAATAAGAATTACGTGCCCTAGTTATATATAAGGTGGAAGATATAGCTAATAAATTACTAGCTACTAGGTCTAGAGACCTTTAGGGAAATATTAGGCTTAGAGATTTATAGCGTATATACACCTAAGCTTAAAATAGCCTTTAATTAAGTAAAAGATTTATTAAAGAATTTAGTAGGAAGATCTAGAGGTATTTAATATATAGTTTTAGCTTATAGAGGAGGGATAAAAGCTAAATTTAAAAAAAAAATAAAAACATTTATAAATTTAATAAAACTAGTTTCTAAATAGGTGTTATTAGCTTAATAAAGATTATAATTAGTTTAGAAAGATATTTTTAACCTACCTTATTTTTGCTAGGTTATAAGAATGGAATTATAGTAATCTAAAGTTTTTATGCTACTAGTTATACTATTTTACCTTTTATTATTTATAAAGAAAAGTCTATATTTTAGCGTAGTATAAGGAGACTAATATATTTTATAATTAGAAACTTTTAGTCTCTAAATACTAGCTAAACTAATAATAAGCTTAAAGTTATATAAATAAAGTACTTTAATTATATATAAAATACTAAATTTAAAAAGTTTTTAAAAGTATTTATATTTAATAGCTATAAGAGCTACTAGTCCTAGAATTTAAAAAAAATTATTACTTAAAATAAAACATTTAATACTTTTTATATCTATAAACTTATTTTAAATCCTTTAGCTATTTAATATAGTCTTATTTTTTACTACTAAGGTTAAAGTATATCTAATAAGTCTAAAACTTAGTATAAAGACAAGTTTTTTATATTAAAAAAAGGGTCCCTACTAGCCTTTAATAATGCGTTTTTTAAGGTTTTATACTAGAAAATTATAAAAAAGCCTTTAGGCTACTAGGCTTATACCTACTAATACTTTAGTAGTAATAGACTATTTTAATATAAGACTAAGGAACCTACTAGCACTACCCTACTCTAATATACTTTAGTAGATAAAAAACCTAAGTAACGTAGATAAACTTAGGTCTTAGATAAAGCTAGTAATAGAGTCTATAAAAAAAATTACTAATAGCTATCCTTTTAAGACTTATATATTTTAAAAAGGTTTAAAGAGCCTAGTATACTAAAGGTATACTAATAAAAACTTTATAAAACTTTAGAGTAAATAAAAGTATAAACTAAATAAAAGATTTTATAAGAGAATGTATTTTAAAGTATAGTAGGATATTAGAATTTAGTAAAGAAATAGATTTAGTTACTATAAGTTTATTTATTTAGGTAAAATTATTTAAAAAGCTTTTAGGGTAGTAGTAATACTAGGAAAGGACTTTTTATTTAACACTACTATAGTAGGTATAAAGGACTAAATATAATATATAAACTTACTAAGAGGTTAAAGAGTTATTTTTAAGTTGAAAATAACCCTTAGTAAGCTATTTTAAGATAGTGTTTATAGTAAATTATAGTAATTTTATTAAAGACTATAGTAAAGGCTAAAAAGAGCACTCTAGCTTAATTTTTAAAATAATAGGCGCTTAGTAATTAAAAGTAGTATAAAGACCTACTAGGATTATAATATATTTATATTTAACTATAGTAAATATACTTTTTTCTACTTATATATAGTATTATAGGTAGTATATTATATTTTATATAAAGAAACTATATATATTTACACTACTAAGAAAGACTCTCTACCTTTACCCTAGAGTGGGAGGCCGCACTAAAAGGCACGTCTAAAAATAGAGTAGATAGTTTTACGTCTAGAAAAGTAGCTAGAAAAGCGTTAGTAGTATTTTTAGAGTGAGTTATAAGTTAGAAAGCCAAGAAAAACTAACCTAGGTCCTAATGGTTACGTTGACCGCCGCCAGCTCCCGCACCCGCATCCCGCGACCCACAAATCTGTCGTGCATGCAAGCACGCGCACCGCAGGGCTGCTGGCATCGCTTCGTATGCGGGACGCAGATCAAATAGGCATCGTCGAGACACCCAGGGTCGTGTAATGTTGAAAGCGAGCCATCTGGTTATGGTGGGAACTAACCGAGTCATGACGTGACGAGAGCGACAATGTAGGTATGGAGAGAAGCAACAAATAGGTGGGGTATGTGTGCAGAGCGGAGTGCGACTTTCCATTTCCATTTTGGATGGGCAGCTACGATGTCAGGTGAATGCCCAAGGTGGATGCTTATCTTATGCTTCGTATGCGTACTGGCGCGCGATCCTACGCGAGATACGTTCAATAATCCACGCAATTTAGATGGCATGCAATGTGCTGCGCGATGCGAAAACGCACTGCTGGACACGGGGCACATCAGACTAGTACCAATGGCTGCCTCACGTCAAACGCGCAGCATTTCGCCACATCTTTGAGAGGCATCGCCTTTCGGGGCTCCTTCTCGGGAGCAGACGCATTTCTGCCTACGACTTCCAAATCGAAAGTAGAACGGCGTTCTGGCAGAGAACATGCACTTGGTCGATTCTCCAACGAAAGCAACAAATTGTCACACAGTAGTAAGAACGGCTCCACGAAATGTCCTTGTTTAGAGGAGAAAACAATGGACTTTGCACTGCCATCATAGTCTCTAATAAAGTTCATTGAAACGCTCCGTTACGAAAAGCCTTCGCACCCACTCGCCGCCACACCAGGCGCCGGTCGGGCACGTGACTCCACTCGTCCACGGGGTCCCACCTGATCAATGTCCCCAGAACCCCAGCACTAGATCTGCAGCCGATCCAACGCGATCCTGTCTACATCATCCCCCCACAGTACGCTACCCATCTAAACAACAAGCAAAAGCGCGCAACACAGCCGGGTTCGGACTGCTAAAGAATCAACACAGGTTGGCCCGCATCTGAAATGCACGGGAATGTCCGCAATAGGGTAAGGACAGCTGGCCCGCTGGGTCAGGTACACGCCAGGGCGGTGGGAACACATGGGTCAGTCAGCGCAAAGGCTGGGACACCATGACCGTGGAGTCGAGCCTAGGCATTGAAAGTTGGTGCTGGTAGGCATTCCATGGTTCACTCCAACCTCGACCGGCTGTCAGACATGACAAATTGTCACTGCCCACGCATGCCAGGTTCAAACACTTGCGATGATGTTGTAGGAGGTATCAATCGATCATTATCGATCGTATTTACATTCTGACATAGGTATATACACCTGGATATGACGCAATGCATATCGCCTATACTGAAACTCCAATATGCCCGCCAGGCCAGCCTGTGCGTTCCAAAATGTGCAGAGAAGAGCAAAATGACCAAATGGGTATCTCATAGACAGACAAGTAGGAAATTGAGCTCTATGAGCCAACTGAAGCTGTAATGTGAAAAGAAATACGCCGCCCATGAGAGGTCTACATGTCGTATAGTGGACGCCATCCATGCTAACAAAGAAAATGTGGGTTGAGAAGCGGGGTATTCTGTATGTTGGTGGTTTGATTAGATGAGGAGACCGGCGACACCGATGGTCATTGCGCTCAGGCCGTTCTCTCGCGCATCGTCGCCGCTTCTTCTGCTCTTGCCGATCGATATCAATTGGCGAGCTGCATCCGCTTTGGCTTGCGTCAATGCGGTGGGTGATGGTGGCTCGGAAGGAGCACCTGAGCGTATCTCTTCGGCGACCGAGTCGAAAGACGAAGATGCAAGGTCGTATCCAAATGATTCGATGGACGTGTCGCTCACGCCGCGGAGAGGAGAAGCTGGCCTCTCCTGTTGATCGGAGGAGCAGGTGCTTTTGGGCATCTTCGGTAACATTTTGGCCTTTGGGAAATGGTGTGCATCATACCGCGGCAGGCGGGTGATGTACACCACCAGGATGTTCTCTTTCGTGTTGATGCGTACACGTTTGCCGCCGCACATTACCACGTCGCTAACCCGTGGAGAGCATGCAAGCAGAGCAGGCGCGCATCGTCGTCGGTAACGGAGAACTTGAGACCGGCTTGGTCGGATCACCGGAACATCTTTGGCGTCCTCGTACATGTCTCTGGTCGCAGGCCGCTCCTCCTCGTTGACGCACCCTCGCTAGATACAGTCCGGCTGGAGCGAAGCGCTCCGGGCCGCTGCGAAGGAAAGCGCACATCATCGGCGTCGAACCTCTCGGTCCGGGTCTGCAGACGCAGTTCGCGCATCCGACTCTGTTATTTGAAGAGGGTTGCGGTGCCGGCCAAGTGAGGATAGAGCTGGCGAATGATGGCTCTTGCTCGGGCTATGATGCGACGACCAGCTTCCAAGCTTTGACAAGTTTCTCGAGATTCTCGCCGAGTCGTGATCCGTCCAGGACGCGCGCCGTCGGCCTGCGTCTGGGCAAACGCGATAACGCGGCTCGCTGCGGTCTTCCAATGGCTGACTGATGTCGATGGCTGCGCACAGCATCTCTACCCAATCGAGCATCTCCTCTGGTTGCTGGCGCAAAGCAGAAACTGTTTCGGTCTCCAAACGCAGCCGGATAACGTGTTCGCGGACCGGTTCGAAAAGATGAGGGTCGGTTTCGCCCAGTTTGTGACGCGCGGAGGCCTGGACCAGGTGTGCGAACGGAGACTTCGGGGTCAGCGGGGTCCTTTGAAAACCGACGCCACGCCAACTTCGGAATGCTGCAGCGTGAACGACCGAATCAAGCGGCCTGGAGTCGATGACTTGTTCTTGCTGAGGAGACCGGGCGACTTTTACGCGGTGAATGTTGAGCTGGGTCCTTCCAAGACCACGCACACATCGTGCCAGTCTCGACCTCGACATGAAAAACGGCCGTCAGCTCTTTGCTTCATGCCCAGGATTCCGCCATTGATACAGTACGCGCATACGGCGGCGGTGGTGTCTTGTCCCAAACGCCCTCCGCCTCTGCAAGGTGCTTCGTATACGCCCACGGGAGTGTCCTGGAGCTGTTTGCGACATCGCAGGGACGGCGGTTTAGTCAATATTGGGTTTGCGTGTGTGTGAAACGTGTTGTGATATCCATAGCTGGGCGGGGTTGACGGTGCATTTGCATTTGTTGGCTCTGGCCTGGGCTCTCTGGCCGCTCTGGTCGCTCGGCTCTCCGCGAGCAGGTGGCTGGTTGGGTCGCCGGTACGGTCCATGACTCTGGAAGATCAACAGAAAAATTGACAGCGACACCCTCTCACCTGCGCAGGAAACGGTCCAAAAACAGCGGCAGCAACGAGGAGAGGAGACGGTCGCGGCGACACTGGGTCTTGTAGGCGGATGGGCGCGAGATGAAAGCGATTCACAGATGATTCCCGGCATACAGTGGCTTGGTACCCAGTTTGTCCGAAGCGAGGCGTACCACGGAATGCGCCTGTCTTGTATTAACCAGCGAGCAATAAGAAAACTGCGGTTTGAAGAAAGACCCGGCGCAGCCAGGCGGCGGTGATGAAGGAAAAAGGTGTCGGCGACGCAGCAGGCCAAATGTGGCGGGAAGCTCCTTCTTTGTAGGCCTCTCCAGCCAGTAGGGGCAAGGGGTGCAGGTTGCTGTTGCGGTTGGGGACGCGTACTGAGTAAGCGTACTGAGGCGTACTGAGTAAGCGTACTGAGTAAGCGCGCACGGCTCTCAGACACAGACGGACAAGACAGCGCGTCACAGCCAGACGCTCGTAGTGAATGAAAGACACACAATGTGTGCCGCCGACGGCGCCCCAAGTGGCCATCGCTCTTCGCAGATGCTCACGGGCGCCCAACCGAAGCAGGCATCCTCACGACCGTGCGTGGTGTGGCGCCGCATCCAGCCTAGCCCATGCGGTGCCAGAGGACGACGCAGCTGACTGCCCGTCGTCCTGTCTTCAACCGCTTCAATCGGTAGCCCCTCTCGACTGCCTGGCCGCTTGGTGGTAGTCCTTCTCGACTGTCTGATGGTTTCAATCGGTAGCCCTTCTCGACTGCCTGACCGCATCGCCCATGGGCGTGTCCGTCAGCGCTGACTCAGGCCCAGACACCGACGACAACGCTCCAGCCAGCCTGTTTCAGGCCGCGACGAGTGAAGATCCAGAGTTTCTACGGAATCCTCTCGTCGCCCACCGTAGCCGCGCGCCGTGCCCTCACACTGACGACGCAGCTTGGCTCGGTCGTTGCACCCTGCGCCAAAAGCACTACGACGTTCGCTGGCCGCTTGACCTGCCGACTCTCCACCTTCCCAAGCTCGCAGTCGATAGCAGCGAGGCCGCCGTCCGGAATCCTAGGGGCGGCTCCGCCGACGCTTCCTCCGCTCTAAATTCTCCGCCGCAAGCACATCTTCATACCCTGCCGCCCGGGCACCTCGTGCGCTGATGGTTCTCGACCCCTGTTTCACATCTCGAGCGTACGTTCACGCGTTGCGTCGCGCACATGGGGTCGCGCTCTTGGACAAGTGGGTGACAGCGCATGCTGTTTTATGCTGAGAAGGAGACTCCTTATGATTGAAGAAAGGCTTCCGTAATGAATCCGAAATATACAATGGGGCAGCTGTTTCAAAGAGGTGTTCAATGCCAATGCATGCACGAAATGAGTGAGCAATACACAGCAGGACACAACATCAAACCGTGTCAACCGTTGCACTGTTCTTCTTGATCATCGCAAACACCGGTTGGATGCAGACCTTCCTTCCTCTTGATGACCGTCTGCAACTTCCTGCAGCGGTAGCGTGCCGTTTTCGGCTAGCGTGGCTCCAATCACTCCTGCCAACCCCACGAACTCATTCCTCCCACCGAGTTCAACATCCAATCTCCTCACCTCTCCAATCCGCAGCAGATCTGCACGGAACAAAGAAAGACTGCACGCACACTGAAGTGACGAAATCCGAGCATCCCCTCCCGCATCCGGCGTAAAGAGGATGCGCCATGAGCGCAGATCCACTTGCCTTGTTGTCTTGCCGTGTGGTGCCTCGTAGGCTTACCGGACAACATGGACGAGCAATATAGTACAACCGCAGCGACCTCCGAATCGCAGCCTTCCCGGAGATAAAGATAGGCGATCGTCTCGAAACAGAAGCCACTGCCGCACCATGCGAGGTTCCACTCTGCCGTTCTACCGAACTAGCGGTCGCTTCTCGAACAACTAGCAGTTTTGTTTATACCTCGTGGCAGTGAAACATGTCAATTTCTCGCCCACCGACCGTTCACTATTGTCGACGTTTGCTGCGATCCCCTGCAATCGTTACAGTCGGCATGGCTACATCACCTTCCGAAAGCTGACCCTTCCTGACCTGGACACCGATATTGCATAATTAGCAAGGCGCCTGTGCATCGCGTCACTCTACGCCAGCACCACCGACGGTCCGTTCTTTCGATCCTTCGACCATGTCGATGGTCTCTGCTGCCTTTCGAGGTCGGTGATTGTTCAAGGGAGCAGTGCAAGGCCGGCGGAGACCGATGGTGGAGAACGTTAGACCGTTTCGCCACCATGGCCTCTCAAGTTACAAGCCATCTCTGTAGCGCTCGGGCATCGTCCATGAATGCCCGACTGGTATGGATGAACCCTACAAAGAGCTCCAAATTAGCAGGTGACGCTACACATGTCCTGTCTTTCGCATTGATCCGCATTGGCTTTTTGGGCCCGGCGCAACGACGATGTGTTTGATGGGCCCTCGTGCTTCACTTCATCGACGAGTCCTGGGCTCTTCGGGCATTGCTGATCGGGCATGTAACCACCAGAATTCCTTGTCGCGGTTAGACCGCAACACCACCGTCTGGTCTAATGAGGGGATCATAGTTTCAAGGATTCTACGATCTACAGACGGGCCATTTGTTGCGAAAGCAGGCACAGCATACTATTCTGCCACCTGTCTTGATGAGAAAATGCATTTGGATGACGAGTAGTCTTGTGTACTGGCACACAGCGCCCAAAAATGAGCAACATCGCACACAGATCTGATTGTCGTCCAGACACAAAGTCAACGATTGGTCTATGAATTGCACAATCGATCAGAGTGTACTGCCAAATGCTCGATCCACTCGCGATACGTTTTCACCTGCATCACGCTGCGTGAATTGCCCGGCAAGACCAGCGTTTTTGCCTGAATAAAGACTTTGAGCGATTGTCACCGGTAGTTAAGAGTTTACTCCCATAGGCCTTCGAGAGATGCTTATGCCAACAGGCACGTTTGGAGAAATCTGTGTCTCTTGAAGTACTGCACTCTCTTCGCTATCACAGTGTCACGAGAGACATCAGATGCCCCAGACTCTTCGGCCAACGCCTCGCTCTCAATTTATCGAGACGAGCCACTGCAGCGATATCATCATAGCAATAGCGCGGTGAAGAGTTAGCCTGCATCTATTGGAAGTCGTAGCAGGAAGTCGGCCAGCGCACCGCAGCCCAAACTCTCCATCAACTGTCCTTCGCCATTGTTTGGTTTGCGCAAAACGATAGCTTTGTAGCAAGCTCTACGCCGTTTACGATGAGCATCTCACCACTTTCTAGATCTTGCTTTCCCACCTTCCGGCTTTTCAATCGGCCGACGAGGGTATAAAGATGGCTTCCCACGGTCCGGTTATCGAGCACGCGAGCGAACGAAAGATTTTTTGGTACCTGAGTACTTTGGCCTTCTGAGAACCGCAATCATCCAATCATCTCACACCATGCGCATCCCATCATCGCATCTACAGCACTCTTCTGCGCCAGCGCCATTGCGGTACCGGTCGAGACTGCCCCAGCAGACGGGAGTGTATGTTTTTCGACCTCCATCATTCTTGCAGAGCACTGGCAGTGTCTCCACATCCAGCAAGCTTGCCCTTATGTTGTTAATTGCTATGAACCTCCGCTTTGCAAACTCGCCGCCGCTGACCTTGATCGATAGGTCTACATCAGCACCGATTGGGAGTGGGGGCAACCGCGAGACGACCAGCCTCTTCCAGAACTTCCCATTTGGGGCTTGGCAACTGCGTCAACCTTCAGTGGACTCCATGGTACGTCTGATATCTACCCTTCATCTTGTGAGGGCTTCATGTGTCTGTCTGACACGCACAGGACAAGGCTATCTCGTCCTTTGGCCCGGCACAGAGCGTCAAGTGTATTTGTCTATGAGTACGTATATCTCATTCACTTTAACATGTGCGAGCGATCGCTTATGTGGCGACGCAGTGAATATTGGTGTCAGGCAATACCCTCCCGATTTGGTACCCGGATATGCGAGGAATAGGTAACTTGGTACGTTTAGTTGACCCGTTCCTGTTTTGCAAGGACACAGGGACTAACGTCAAGGCAGGCTGGGACAACCGCATCAGCTCGTATGAGTGTGGTACTGCACTGTGGGTAAGGATGAGGATGCACGGGCTGATTAGTTGAGCGGATCGTGGGTCACTTCGGGGGTTTGCTTGTTGTGAATGGGTTGATCGTGATGATGTTTGATGTCCTGTACTTGGTGTCTGCGAATGCGATTGTGTACCAAGTTAACTATTAGTTCATGCGCAAGCTGTGCCAGAGTACATCATTTTCGAGGTATCTGCTGAGTAGTACCAACTTCAATGCTGGACGTTGTAATGCAGATGACAAAACTCTGTGTGTTTCTAGGATGTCATATACGCAATGAGTCACCCAGGCCATTGAAAAGAGAGTGCATGATATTCAGTCAAGGAGTTGAGTGACATCGGTATCTGTATTGTCTATCCTGGGGTGACGCAAGACATGCTACTTGCGATTCGCAGGTTCCACCTAGGCTCGGCTGCGGACCTCGACACTCGTCAATTCAATTGTTCCTCAAGCACTTCCACGCGGCGCATGTACTCGATAAAAAAATCGACCTTGGACTAGATCGACATAGTTATTGGCATGCTTCCGCATCACCAGATAGACTCACAACCTCGGCTGACCGTCGCCATTTGTTTATGTTTCTGGGCTTATCTGATTTCCAGGCTGTACAAAGAGCATCTTGACCTGGCGAGGTCGTCATAATACCCTATTCTCACATCTATACCATTCCTACATACAATACTATACTTTACTATCGCAAACCAAACCCATTGCTGCAAGGTAGTCTTCTAGGCCCGAACCTTGAAAGGAGATGCATCTACGGATTGTACTCATCGCGAAAACAAATGAGACGTTGAGCCTGTACAATGACCTGGCGCAAAGACTGGTAATTCCAATCGCGAAAGGAACGCGTACAGAAGGCAGCAATAACGTGTTCGGTGTTGAGAGCATTGCGCGTAATGCGGGTGCAGCTGATCGGTGAAACCAATGTGTGTTTCTGAGAGAACACGGCAGAGGACACGGTACAAACGCCCACAATCAAAGTACCCACGGCAATTGAGCTATTGTGAGGGAGCACCAGCGTTTGACCGCTAGCCTCTCACTTGAGCTCCATCTCCACCAGCTTACCCTCAAACTTGGAAAATAAGGGCCTCCTGCATCCTCCACCCATACTACAAACGTCATGTCAAGCCATCTGACGACGTCAACACCCTCCCACAAGCCCCGTAAGCGCAGCTTGCCAATGTAGTACACCAATAATCGCCGTCCTTACGCAACATCTTATCGGTGTTGTTGTGTCGTACGCCGACTGCCTCACGTTAGTTTCCGCACTTACACTTCTCGCGATTTCTAATATAGCAATAGATTTCGCCTCGCGTAGTGTACCATGAGTCCTTGACGAGGTTCGTCTAGATGGCAATGCCATTTTGCTTGGCTCCGTCTCGGTTACTGTGTACATACTGGGATTTGTGGTCGGGCCGTTGCTTTTCGGTCCTCTACCGGATTTTTGGGATGCATCACGATCCTCGGGTTGACCGCGACGTTTTACCTGGTGTTCAGCAGTACCTGTTTCTGTTGAGTAAGACCTGAAACATGCTCATTGGTGTTCGATTCATCGCATGAGTGTTCGGTGGTGCCCCTATGGCAATCGGGAGGAGGCGTGGGATCTACGGTATGAGTCGAGACGCCACGTCCTGTGGCGGCACGGTATCTGTAGTGGCAATGATTGTTTCGATTTTGGAC
>JAFKAK010000473.1:7500-10000 GCA_019914995.1 Acanthochlamys bracteata
TTGCGGTGCCTTCGCGGTGACCGCGTGCGCGTGCGGTGCTTGGGCAGTTCCGCTGTTTGTTGTGGCATTTTCCTACTGGTTTGCTACGAGGAGAGGCAACCCGGTGCGGCGGAAAATTTCCGTTGCGGCGCTCTCTTGTGCGCCATATGGCGCCTATGAGCGTTATGATTCTAGAGACCAGCTGAACCCCCAGCATGGTGCTGGGGTGTTTTTCCTGCTGGTATGTTATGGGAAGAGGCGTTCGCGCGGAGCGGTGCCGTCGTCGGTAAATTTCCGTTGCTGGGCGCTCTCTTGTGCGCCCGTATGGCGCTTTTTGAGCGTTATGATTCTGGAGACCAAGTGAACCCCCAGCATGGTGCTGGGGTGTTTTTCCTGCTGGTATGTTATGGGAAGGCGTTCCGCGCGCTAGCGGTGCCGTGCTTGTGGTAAATTTCTGTTTCTGGCGCTCTTTTCTGCGCCGATGGCGCTTTTTGAGGTTTATGATTCTAGAGACCAAGTGAACCCCAGCATGGTGCTGGGGTGTTTTCCTGCTGGTATGTTATGGGAAGGCGTTCCGCGCGGAGCAGTGCCGTCTGTGGTAAATTTCTGTTACGGTGCTCTTTTCTGCGCCGTATGGCGCTTTTGAGAGTCATGATTCTAGAGACCAAGTGAACCCCCAGCATGGTGCTGGGGTGTTTTTCCTGCTGGTATGTTATGGGAAAGGCGTTCGCGCGGAGCGGTGCCGTGCCGTGGTAAATTTCGTTCCGTTTGGCGCTCTTCGCATGGTGCGCCCTATGGCGCAGTGCCCCGCGTTATGCTTCTATACCATTTCTAGATACCAACTGCATGGTGGTGCTGGGTGTTTTCCTGCTGGTATGTTATGGGAAGAGGCGTTCGCGTAGCGGTGCCGTCGGTGTAAATTTCTATTTGGCGCTCTTTTCTGCGCCGTATGGCGCTTTTGAGGTTTATGATTCTAGAGACCAAGTGAACCCCCAGCATGGTGCTGGGGTGTTTTTCCTGCTGGTATGTTATGGGAAAGGCGTTCAGCGGTGTAAATTTCCATTGCCGTGCGGTGGTAAATTTCTGTTCTGGCGCTCTTTTCTGGGAAAGGCGCGCCGTATGCCGGCGATAAATTTTGAGCGTCATGATTCTAGAGACCAAGTGAACCCCAGCATGGTGCTGGGGTGTTTTCCTGCTGGTATGTTATGGGAAAGGCGTTCGCGCGAGCGGTGCCCGTCGGTGGTAAATTTCCATTTGGCGCTCTTCTATGCGCCCTATGGCGCTTTTGAGCGTTATGCTTCTAGATACCAACTGACTCCCGAGCATGGTGCTGGGGTGTTTTTCCTGCTGGTATGTTATGGGAAAGGCGTTCGCGGAGCGGTGCCCCGTCGGCGTGGTAAATTTCCGTTTGGGCGCTCTTCTATGCGCCCTATGGCGCTTTTGGCGTTATGCTTCTAGATACCAACTGACTCCCGAGCATGGTGCTGGGGTGTTTTCCTGCTGGTATGTTATGGGAAGGCGTTCGCGCGAGCGGTGCCGTCGCGTGTAAATTTCCGTTTGGGCGCTCTTCTGTGCGCCCTATGGCGTAAATTTTTGAGCGTTATGCTTCTAGATACCAACTGACTCCCGAGCATGGTGCTGGGGTGTTTTTTCCTGCTGGTATGGTATGGGCAGAAGCGTTCCGCCGCGAAAGCGGTGGCTGTGAGCGTTTTGATTCTTGAGACCAACTGAACCCCAGGCAGTTTGGCGGGTCCCGTAAAGTTGTGGCAAGCGCTCAGGCGTCAGCGCTAAAGTGCTCGTGCAAATCATGTAAAGGAGCTCGCATCCAGTGAAAGTGCTCGAGCATCATCCGCAACTGCACGGGCGTGTCTGAGTAAGCGCTCGGGCATTCCTGTGTAATTGCTCTGGCATCGCAGGAATGTGCCCGGGCAATATGGAAAAGTGCTCAGTCATGAAAGCGTTACGATTCTAGAGACCAACTTTCACCCCCATTTTTGGTGATTGTGGAGTTTTCCTGTTGGTATGGTAGTGGGGACAGATATTCCATACGTCGTGGTGCTTGTGGCGGTACCGTTGTTTTTTTATCGACCGACTGACTGTCCAGCGTATCGTTTTGGACTTGTTGAGTATAAACTATAGTTGTTTTCATTCTTTCGCGCTCAGCGGTCCTCTTCTTCGTTGCTTCCGTATGACTTGCTCTCCGCACCGCTTGCTTGAGCTTTTGCTCGCGGCGGCGGCGTGGGGTGGGCGTAAGTCACTGCAGCGGGGTGATGTCGCATTGGCGCATGAGTTTAACGGATGTCCCTGCCTGTGTGGTTCCCTGCGCTTACATGATCGACTGCCATAGCTGCCGTCCCCTTAATTTTGCTAGGACGACTTGGTCCTTGGCGAGTCGTTGCCTGCATCGCATGCTGTTTGCTTTGAATGTGTTGTTATCTATGGAAGCCCCTTTTTCTGCCGGACTGCCACATGGTAGGAACTGGGCGGCGAGGAAGTAGTCTCGAATGCCGTCTGTTTGTGC
>JAFKAK010000473.1:17500-22500 GCA_019914995.1 Acanthochlamys bracteata
TAGAGACCAAGTGAACCCCCAGCATGGTGCTGGGGTGTTTTTCCTGCTGGTATGTTATGGGAAGAGGCGTTCCGCGCGGAACGGTGCCGTGCGGCGGTAAATTTCTGTTACGGTGCTCTTTTCTGCGCCGTATGGCGCTTTTGAGAGTCATGATTCTAGAGACCAAGTGAACCCCCAGCATGGTGCTGGGGTGTTTTTCCTGCTGGTATGTTATGGGAAAGGCGTTCCGCTGGCGGAGCGGTGCCGCCGCGGCGTGTAAATTTCCGTTTGGCGCTCTTCTCGCGCGCCCTATGGCGCTTTTGAGCGTTATGCTTCTAGATACCAACTGACTCCCGAGCATGGTGCTGGGGTGTTTTTCCTGCTGGTATGTTATGGGAAGGCGTTCGCGCATAGCGGTGCCCGTCGGCGGTAAATTTCTGTTCTGGCGCTCTTTTTCGCGCCGTATGGCGCTTTTTGAGGTTTATGATTCTAGAGACCAAGTGAACCCCAGCATGGTGCTGGGGTGTTTTTCCTGCTGGTATGTTATGGGAAGAGGCGTTCGCGCGGAGCGGTGTGCCCGTCGGCGGTAAATTTCTGTTACGGCGCTCTTTTCTGCGCCGTATGGCTTTTTGAGCGTCATGATTCTAGAGACCAAGTGAACCCCAGCATGGTGCTGGGGTGTTTTTCCTGCTGGTATGTTATGGGAAGAGGCGTTTCGCGAGCGCGGTGCCGTGCGCGGTAAATTTCCATTTCGGCGCTCTTTTCTGCGCCCCTATGGCGCTTTTTGAGCGTTATGATTCTAGATACCAACTGAACCCGAGCATGGTGCTGGGGTGTTTTCCTGCTGGTATGTTATGGGAAGAGGCGTTCCGCGCGGAGCGGTGCCGTCGCGGCGGTAAATTTCCGTTTGGCGCTCTTTTGTGCGCCCTATGGCGCTTTTTTTGAGCGTTATGCTTCTAGATACCAACTGACTCCCGAGCATGGTGCTGGGGTGTTTTTCCTGCTGGTATGTTATGGGAAGAGGCGTTCGCGAGCGGTGCCGTCGGTAAATTTGTGCGCGTAAATTTTTCGCTCTTTTTCTGCGCCCTAAATTTGAGCGTTATGATTCTAGATACCAACTGAACCCGAGCATGGTGCTGGGGTGTTTTTCCTGCTGGTATGTTATGGGAAGAGGCGTTCGCGCGGCAGCCGTGCGCTCGTAAATTTCTGTTACGGGCGCTCTTTTCTGCGCCGTATGGCGCATTTTGAGCGTTATGATTCTAGAGACCAACTGAACCCCAGCATGGTGCTGGGGTGTTTTTTCCTGCTGGTATGTTATGGAAAAGGCGTTCGCGCGGAGCGGTGCCCGTCGCGGCGGTAAATTTCTGTTACGGCGCTCTTTTTTCGCGCCGTATGGCGCTTTGAGCGTTATGATTCTAGAGACCAAGTGAACCCCAGCATGGTGCTGGGGTGTTTTCCTGCTGGTATGTTATGGGAAGAGGCGTTCCGCGCGGAGCGGTGCCGTCGTCGTGGTAAATTTCGTTTACGGCGCTCTTTTTTGCGCCCTATGGCGCTTTTGAGCGTTATGATTCTAGAGACCAAGTGAACCCCAGCATGGTGCTGGGGTGTTTTCCTGCTGGCTGGTATGTTATGGGAAGAGGCGTTCGCGCGGAGCGGTGCCGTCGGCGGCGGTAAATTTCCGTTACGGCGCTCTTTTCTGCGCGCCGTATGGCGCTTTTGAGCGTTATGATTCTAGAGACCAAGTGAACCCCAGCATGGTGCTGGGGTGTTTTTCCTGCTGGTATGTTATGGAAAAGGCGTTCCGCAAGCGGCAGTGCCGTGCCCGCGGCGTAAATTTCGTTTCGGCGCTCTTCTGCTGCGCCCTATGGCGCTTTTTTGAGCGTTATGATTCTAGAGACCAAGTGAACCCCAGCATGGTGCTGGGGTGTTTTTCCTGCTGGTATGTTATGGGAAGAGGCGTTCGCGCGAGCGGCGGTGCCCGGCGGCGGTAAATTTCCGTTTGGCGCTCTTTTCTGCGCCCTATTTTTTTGAGCGTTATGATTCTAGATACCAACTGACCCCAGCATGGTGCTGGGGTGTTTTTCCTGCTGGTATGTTATGGGAAGAGGCGTTCGCGCGAAGCGGTGCCGTGCGGCGGTAAATTTCCGTTCGGGCGCTCTTTTCTGCGCCGGTTTTTTGAGCGTTATGATTCGAGTAAATGAGACCAACTGAACCCCAGCATGGTGCTGGGTGTTTTTCCTGCTGGTATGTTATGGGAAGAGGCGTTCGAGAGCGGTGCCGTCTTGCGCGGTAAATTTCGTTTCGGCGCTCTTTTTATGCGCCCTATGGCGCTTGAGCGTTATGATTCTAGATACCAAGTGAACCCCAGCATGGTGCTGGGGTGTTTTTTCCTGCTGGTATGTTATGGGGGAAGAGGCGTTCGCGCGAGCGGTGCCCCCCGCGGCGGTAAATTTCCGTTACGGCGCTCTTTTTCTGCGCCCGTATGGCGCTTTTGAGCGTTATGATTCTAGAGACCAAGTGAACCCCAGCATGGTGCTGGGGTGTTTTTCCTGCTGGTATGTTATGGGAAGAGGCGTTCGCGCGAGCGGTGCCGTCGTGGCGGTAAATTCCGTTCGGCGCTCTTTTCGCGCCCTATGGCGCTTTTGAGCGTTGATTCTAGATACCAACTGACCCCAGCATGGTGCTGGGGTGTTTTTCCTGCTGGTATGTTATGGGAAGAGGCGTTCCGCGGAGCGGTGCCGTCGCGGCGTAAATTTCCGTTTGGCGCTCTTTTCTCTCGCCCTATGGCGCTTGATTCTAGAGGTTATGATTCTAGATACCAACTGACCCCAGCATGGTGCTGGGGTGTTTTCCTGCTGGTATGTTATGGGAAGAGGCGTTCGCGCGAGCAGCGGTGCCGTGTTTTTCCTGCTGGTATGTGTAAATTTCTATTACGGCGCTCTTTTTCTGCGCCGTATGGCAAATTTTTGAGTTTATGATTCTAGAGACCAAGTGTGAACCCCAGCATGGTGCTGGGGTGTTTTTTTCCTGCTGGTATGTTATGGGAAGAGGCGTTCGCGCGGAGCGGTGCCGTCTGCGGCGGTAAATTTCCGTTTCGGCGCTCTGGCGCGCAAATGCGCCCTATGGCGCTTTTGAGCGTTATGATTCTAGAGACCAAGTGAACCCCAGCATGGTGCTGGGGTGTTTTTCCTGCTGGTGGTGTTATGTTATGGGAAGAGGCGTTCGCGCGCGGAGCGGTGCCCGCGGCGGTAAATTTCCATTTTGGCGCTCTTTTCTGCGCCCTATGGCGCTTTTTGAGCGTTATGATTCTAGATACCAACTGAACCGAGCATGGTGCTGGGGTTTTTCCTGCTGGTATGTTATGGGAAGAGGCGTTCCGCGGAGCGGTGCCGTCGCGGCGGTAAATTTCGTTTGGCGCGCTCTTTTCGCCGTATGGCGCTTTTTGAGGTTTATGATTCTAGAGACCAAGTGAACCCCAGCATGGTGCTGGGGTGTTTTCCTGCTGGTATGTTATGGGAAGAGGCGTTCGCGCGGAGCGGTGCCCGTGCGGTGGTAAATTTCTGTTTACGGCGCTCTTTTTTCTGCGCCGTATGGCGCTTTTTGAGCGTTATGATTCTAGAGACCAACTGAACCCCAGCATGGTGCTGGGGTGTTTTTCCTGCTGGTGTTGTTATGGGGAAAGGCGTTTCGCGGAGCGGTGCCGTCTGGCGGTGTAAATTTCCATTTGGCGCTCTTCTGCGCCCTATGGCTTTTTGAGCGTTATGCTTCTAGATAGATACCAACTGACCCGAGCATGGTGCTGGGGTGTTTTTCCTGCTGGTATGTTATGGGAAAGGCGTTCGCGCGGAGCGGTGCCGGCGGCGGTAAATTTCCGTTTGGGCGCTCTTTTCTGCGCCCTATGGCGCTTTTTGAGCGTTATGATTCTAGATACCAACTGACCCCAGCATGGTGCTGGGGTGTTTTTCCTGCTGGTATGTTATGGGAAGAGGCGTTCGCGCGAAGCGGTGCCGTGCGGCGGTAAATTTCTGTTACGGCGCTCTTTTCTGCGCCGTATGGCGCTTTTTGAGGTTTATGATTCTAGAGACCAAGTGAACCCCAGCATGGTGCTGGGGTGTTTTTCCTGCTGGTATGTTATGGGAAAGGCGTTCCGCGCGGAGCGGTGCCGTGCGTGCGGTAAATTTCTGTTCGGTGCTCTTTGCCTTTTTTTGTTGGTGGCGCGGTGTTTTTTGAGAGTCATGATTCTAGAGACCAAGTGAACCCCAGCATGGTGCTGGGGTGTTTTTCCTGCTGGTATGTTATGGGAAAGGCGTTCCGCGAGCGCGGAGCGGTGCCGTCGGCGGTAAATTTCGTTTGGGCGCTCTTCTCTGCGCCCTATGGCGCTTTTGAGCGTTATGATTCTAGATACCAACTGACTCCCGAGCATGGTGCTGGGGTTTTTCCTGCTGGTATGTTATGGAAAGGCGTTCCGCGCGCGGAAGCGGTGCCGTCGGCGGTGGTAAATTTCCATTTGGCGCTCTTTTTCTGCGCCCTATGGCGCTTTTTGAGGTTTATGATTCTAGAGACCAACTGAACCCCAGCATGGTGCTGGTGTGTTTTCCTGCTGGTATGTTATGGGAAAGGCGTTCGCGGCGGAGCGGTGCCCGTGGCGTGTAAATTTCTGTTACGGCGCTCTTTTCTGCGCCGTATGGCGCTTTTGAGCGTTATGATTCTAGAGACCAAGTGAACCCCAGCATGGTGCTGGGGGTTTTTCCTGCTGGTATGTTATGGGAAGAGGCGTTCGCGCGGAGCGGTGCCGTCGGCGGTAAATTTTTTTCATTCGGCGCTCTTTCTGCGCCCTATGGCGCGCTTTTGAGCGTTATGATTCTAGATACCAACTGACTCCCGAGCATGGTGCTGGGGTGTTTTTCCTGCTGGTATGTTATGGGAAGAGGCGTTTCGCGCGAGCGGTGCCGTCGGCGGTAAATTTCCATTTTGGCGCTCTTTTCTGCGCCCTATGGCGCTTTTTGAGCGTTATGCTTCTA
>JAFKAK010000474.1:0-26304 GCA_019914995.1 Acanthochlamys bracteata
CGCTTTCAACACGCCTCCCAAAGACGAGCGCACGCCTCTGACTCCCAAGCAACGTCCTTCCACGATGCGTCGTCCACTACCACCCCATCCTCTCAAGACCACCAACAAATCACACATCACGACCCTTATGTCCAGCCTCGCCCGGCGCCGCCCCATCGAAGCCGGCCTCACCATTCACGCCGGCCGCTCCCTCTTCCGCCCTGGCTCTGCTTCACCACCGACCTGCACGCATCCCGCAACGACACCACGAGCCCCGAAGTTAACCTGGTACGTCTCCCACCAGGTGTGTACGACAAACTTATCGACTTGCCATGGCGAAGGGTATATCCGCGCGAAGGTGCGGGACTCCGAGGGTCAGGACGTCGAGTGCTCCAGTTGTGCTGGTGCGGGAGGGCGAGCCGGTGCCGAAAGGTGCGTTTCGTAAGATTCGGCTTTGGCGCGAGCCGATTAAGTGGTTGGAGATGAAGACATTGGTGCTCGAGGCTCATACTGCTGAGAGGATTGATAGGGAGCATAAGGGCGGAAGGCGAAGTGGGAGGAGAGGCGGAAGGTGGGGGCGACGAAGAAGAAGGAGGTGGTGATGAAGAAGCGGGAGAAGGTGGTGGTGCTGGACAGGAAGAATTTGGAGGATGAAGCTGGATGAGGACTGGATGTCTGGAGATGATGAGAAGGATGTGAAGAGCTGGGTGTAGTGACGCTGGTTGATCCTGTCTGTTGGCGTTGTATGCATTGGTAACTGGTCCGCGGGTCACTGTGGCTTGAGAGAACCTGTGAAATTTCCACAGTCAACGGTGGCGGATTGTTTTCAAGCTCGAGGTTACTCTAAATGATTAGACGGAGCGTCTTACATGTGTAATAGTATTGTGTATCTGGCATGAAAGTTTGAACCGGAATGGAAAGGTTCCAATGAAACGGACCTCTGGAATTTTCTTTATCTTCGATTTCATTCCTGTCTCGTATGCGTATAGACTCTTCTTTAATTCGCGTCTCAACATTTGGAGATACGTATTCGACTGTTAATCCTCGTTCTCGAAAGTGGTATGGTGAAGCCAAGGAAGGGGCGGTAGCCGGAGGCCTGTTCGGGTAGGCATGTGACCAAACGGCTGCCTACCATACCCACAATTCGAGCCAACAATTCAAATGAAACAATGAAAGCACTTCCCATGATATATTGCAAGTAGTGGCTGAAACCTTCCTGCGCAAACGTCTTTCACGGCGCTTTCCTATGACCGCAGCGAAGCCGCTCCCGGCCCGCTGAAAGATACCAACCTCGCAACTCTGCTGCCCCTAAAGTTTGGGTGCGTCAACCTAGAGTCAGAAACATGTGACCTTGGTCATTTATAAACTACCAACAGAGCTATTCCTCTCAATACTAGAAGAGCTGCTGTGTATTTCTCGCATTTACTTCCGGAACACGAATCGAATCGCGCATCATATTGGCTACACCATGCCGAAGTTCCGGATGATAGTCAAGCCTCAAGCGCTCGGGGTTCTTTCCATACAGAACAAGGTGCGCATTACCTTACTGGGCTCTGGAGAAAACTACACCAACGCCATTGCGACGACTGCGGCAAACTAGCGCAGCACTTGGCTACCTACAGTATTACATCTTTGCCTCCACTGCGCGCTTAGTCGCCCAAAGCTGCTCCAAAGAAGAGCTGATGCATCACTGTAGACTTACATCAGGACGTTATCTCAATCCCATCTTTGCGCTTGCTACAAGCCACTTTCACGGCTGGGGCCCCTGCAACACCATCAGGATGATTTACGGACACACCCTTTACGACGCCCGTATTACCGCGCAGGTATTATTTGAGCGGACCGGTACGAATATTCGCCCACCGGTACAAGGAGTGAAGACGGTGAGGTCGTCCGCTTCATCCGTTATCTACCTACGTGACCGAAACAGATCGTGCTCTCTCAACACCTCGTGCCGCGGTTCTGTCGCTGTAACATGGCTACGGTCGTTGTGCCGTGGATATCGAATAGCGTTGCGAAGACGGGAGTCTATTATAGGACTTGCATGTACACGAAGGATCATGACGTTTTGTATACTACTGTGGGTTGTCTAGAGCACTGGAAGACGTGTCGGGCGAGGCGACCCGATGTTAAGATTTTGGTTTTGAGAAACTGTGGGTATGAAAGTTCGTCTTAGGCTGGTGGTGGTATAATCGGAGATGGTGAGGCGTGGAAGCAGGAATGAGAACGGAGATTCAGGTTTGAAAGTATTTCCCGCTCTACAAATTATTGGGACAATTGTGCGCGCCACGTCAAGAAAGCCTATAGCACGTTATCCTTGCCTTGAAATCGACTTATCGTCCTATACAATGAGCTATTGGGCATTCTGGAATATCCGATGTCCAGTAAGCAAGCCTTTGATGAAAGAAGCCGAAGCCCAGCATCACACCTGTCTTCGTGCAACGTACAACCCTAATTCACACCGCCAACCCCGGCAAATCCCTCATCTCCCTCTGCGTCCCACCAACTTCAAGAAATCTCTTTTCTCCGCCTCACTCGCAAACTCAATCCGCGCCCGTAACCATCCTCTTCTTATCAACACCCTCACTTCTCCCCTTCCCTCAGCCACCACACTATCTTTCCTCCCCTACCCTTCCCTTCCAGCGGCACCCCTTAGTCCCTTAACCTTCACTTCGCGGCCACCCCTCGTCCTTAACGCGAATAGGCGTGTTGGAGGAATTTAGGTAGAAAGCGAGGTACCCGTTGCCGGAACTGGGAGAAGTGGATCAAAGCGATGACGGCGAGCGTGTCGTTGTCTTCCCATATGCGGAGGTTCTCCATGCCGCACATTTGCTCGGCGTAGGAGAAGGCACCGGAGAGGCCTTCGTGGATGCGGAGGGTTTGGAGGTGCGGTAGGTGGCGAGAGGGTGCGGCCCATCAACTCATTCTGGAACAGTGCTGCGCCTGTTGCTTTGTTAGTCTACAATGTTTCACGTGATTGTGAATCCGGTACATACTGTGCGCCGACTCAAAGATGTAATTAATCCAGTTGGTCTTCGCAGTCCGCTGGACCCTCTGCCCATAATTCACGTCGTGGAACTTGAGCTCGCAGGGTACGGTCACAGAGACCTTTTCCGGACTGAAGTAGCTCGAGTAAGGGACGTACATCTCGCCGTCCACCATCTTTTAGCTCCAGCCGAACGGCATTATCATCGCTGAACACCCATATCGAAGTCATCATACGGATATCGTGCTTCGCATCGGCCATGGCCTCACGCTTGCACAACTGCTATGCGACACTCCTGACACGCCTCCACCATCTCGACATCGTGCGAGTCCTCGCTGGTCGACACTTTATGCGCATACTCGACTGTGGTCCCGCGGCTGTAAATGGGTCAGTTCAGGTTGAATTGACGTGGTTGTGGGAGGAAATACGAAACATGTGGCTTACACGTCGCGCCGGATAGCCGCGTTCCGGAACGCCACTTTCTCGAGGTGCTCCTTTTGGACCAATGCCATGGAGCTGCGGTGCAACTGCCTGATTTCACTGACCTCGCCGATTGAGACTGATTTCCTAAACTTAGCCTGACATCAAAGACGCTGCATCACTAGCGCTAGCACCGGCTTCGGCATCAGGTAGGGGTGGAAGGGTCATCGCGGGCGGAGGGAGGATAGGCGAGAACACCTCAGAGTCTGGCCTGGGCGTGCCTCTCGCTGTACCACAGACTTAGCGAGACTGGGTCCTTTGGTGGAGGGCTGCCGGGACAAGTACGCGTATCGGGTGGAGTTTTAGAATCTTGGCTGGACTCTTCATCAGACGACGCCATGCTGCCAGAGTATCGCGATCCTGGACCACCGAAACTGAACTTTGATATACGTTTGCGAGTGGCCTGTGGAGAGGGCATCGTGGATCTTGGAGGAGATGAGGGTGCGGATATTTCAGGCGAACCATACGAGGGCGGTGGAGACTGAGGACGGTTAGATCTTGCACTCTGCCGCCGAGGGAAGAAGTCTGCTGTCGAATAGCGATCCGGCGGAGTCGCGCTGGTTGCAATGCGTGACCTGAAATGGCATCTGGCGAGCTGGCCATGGTATTTGGCGTAGGGGGCAGATGTGACCGACTAGCGATGTCTTTCACGATGCGGTTGGCCTCGTCTAATTGCTGGCTGAGAGTGCGTGTCCGATGCGGAATACTGTCCACCTGCTCGGCAATTGGATTGACAACGCTTTCGAGCTGTACTATTGATTTGCTACATCCGTTAGCAATGCTTGCGCGGGTTCTAGTCATTACGCTTAGATAGTACCTCTGCACAGCTCGCATCGTAAGAGCGATCGTTTGCATGCATTTGAAGCAGATACCGCAGGTTCTGTAAATCTCCTCCGTCGGTGGTCACATCATGGAACTATACTGGGCAAGCACCATGTCGCTCCATGATCGCTCAACGGCAAACCCGCCTGGTGCGAGTCTTCTTGACGACTTGATATTGGTCCAGCAAAGATTCTGGGTCGTGAATCGCTCGCGAACACGAGTTGACGATGGTGGCCATTCCATCCTGAGTTCTGGCATCTGCCTGCTTCCAGCAGGCTGTCTTCGAACTCAGCAAAAGTGCCTCGGCAAGTAGCTTTAGGGCTTTGGCGAGCATTGATCTCTACCTCGACATCGTGGAACTCGGCAGGCGCGTGGGTCCGGCCCGCGGTGAAAGCACGTCCGACCTTCCATGCTGTCTGGGACGGCATCAGAATGTCCCCGATGCTAGGGGGACCGTCATCCTGGTGGCCGGCGCTGCATGGACGAAGGGCGGCAGAACACGTGCGAAGCTCGACAGGGTGACACGATTCACTCTCCGCAAGTGCTGGGTCGATTAAATGGTTCTGGGGGTAGGAAGACAACCATATGGCTGAAGGGGGCGATATACGTAGGTGAATATGCAAGGCGCACGGGCTTCATTTGGGAGCCTTGGGACGTGGGAGCCTCGGGACGTGGGAGAGCAGCAGGACGTGGAAGCCTTTCGATGCGTCTGCGGTCTCGGTCCATTCTGACGGTCAGGGTGCTCTCTGACCGATGCTTGAGTCGCGTCGTGGAGATGCGGTGGAGTGCGGGCCGAGATATTGGGACAGCGACACGTGGGTTAGGAGGGCCGTTATTGGTGTCTCTCGATTCACTTGGCGATTCTTGATTGCCGTGCTAGCGGCACGGCGCCCGAACGAGCATGGCAGTTCTGTTGGGCGCACATTAGGCAGCGGAAGACGTCGCCTACATACGGCGTTTCAATACGAGGCAGGCTAACAGGTAGTTTACAAGTCTAGCAAAGCCACATGCCACGCGTGTACGCGTGCAGCATCCATTGAACCCATGCGAAAGTACATGTTCGCAGCGTGCTCCACAGGTGGACTGCCGGAACGTGGGGCGCATGCACACCCAAGAAAAGAGACCCCCCGCCAGATAGCCAGGCCCTGTCGCCCATATTTCCATCTATACATGACCCATGATGCCAGTTGCGCCGGATTATAATGGTACGGTAATATACAGCGGGCAACACTCAGCCCTCAGCCCAATACAATGTATGCCAATTCGTGACGGTTACGCAAGAGGGAGAAGAGTCTGTATGTCGGTCAGCCTTCACCGCTCCATAGCCACCAGGGGCCCAGCGGTCGGAACTTGACTCACCGGATGAGCGACGGCTCGGCTCGCTGCGAGTATCGAGTGAGGATCAGAGGAAGATAGCCGTAGTGAATCGCAACGCGGGGACGTCGATGATGCGGGCGATGCGCTCCTGGATGCGGTGAGTATGTGACTTGTTGAAGGCTTGGAAAGCGCGGACCTTGGATTCTTCTGAAAGCTGGAACATGGTGACTGGATTGGAGGAAGCGGCGACAGGTAGGAGGGCTGACGTCAGGATTGTTGTGTAATGGAGGTTCCTGTTGATGGACGATAAGTAGTAATGCAGCTGAAAGTTTCGCGGAGCTCGCGCACGTGCCACCGCGTCGGCCAAGCGCTACCTGGGAGAGCTTCAATTTTCAGGCTCCTCGACGACGGCAACAACACGCTACTACGAACGTCGGCGCACACACCGCATCGAAACGACCTGAGCTTCTGTGTTGTCCATTGGAATACAGTCTGCAACCTTCCCGCTATGGCAGGGCCCAGCCGCGCGTCACTGGTAGCATCGCTGCTTCCTTGTTCATCGAGTGCACTTTACTGGTATCAGGGGGCAGAACAAGGAAGCCACCGTCTACGTCGGCAATATCACGAAGATGTCCCAGCAGCTTCTCACCGAGCTTATGAACCACCATGGCCGCGTGCGCACCATCAACATGCCCGTGGATCGCGTCGGCGGCAAGCACCAGGGCTTCGGCTTCGTCGGGTTCGCGACCGAGGCCGATGCCGACTACGTCATCTCCATTCTTAATGGCACGCGACTCTTCAACACAGCAATACGCATGAACAAGGCCTCTGCGGACAAGGCAAAGAATGTGGAGGTTGGCGCAGGAGCTATTCATCGGTAACCTAGATGCGATGGTGGACGAGCGAGGCACTGTACGACACATTCCTGCGCTTCGGACGGCTTGTCAGCGCTCCCAAGATTGCGCGCGACAGTTCAACATCTCAAGGATATGGTTTCGTCTCCTACGCTGATTTCGACGCCTCGGATGCCGCCATTGCGAACATGCACGGCCAGTACATGATGAGCAAGCAGATATCAGTGCAATATGCGCCACAAGAAGGACGGCCAGGGGCGCGCCACGGGGACGAAGCAGAACGTATGCTTGCGAAACAGGCAAAGGCCCACGGTGTGGCTCCGCTGCAGCCCCCTACCAGCACATCTCTTCCAGGCACCTCCACCGCAGGCTCCTGTGGGGCCTCGCGGCGTTCGGCACACCAGACGGACCATCCGGATATGGAGGACCCCGCGCCCCGCCTCAAGCTCTACCCTCTCTTCCACCACTTCCTTCAGGGCTACCGGCAAGGCCTCCAAGTGGTGCTCCTCCAGCCAACTTCTACCCTCCACCGCCTGGCTTCCCTGGGGTGCACCTCCTGGGCTTTGCGCCGCCTCCTCCGGGCTTCGGTCGGTAGACGTAGAAGTGGATGTTTCAGCTTGCATGGAGATGGCGTTTTCAATTTGACTAGATAAGATACCCAATCAAAGCACAGTTTCAATCTCAAGCTACGCATGCTCTATATCGTAATGTTTCCCGGAATCAGTGTGGAGGCATTTGCGAAGGAGGTTCCACGAGCGACCGCATGAGGGGAGCACCTGATGGCATGGCAACACCTCCAAGTCTATCACCCCCTAAATCCCCTCCTTTCCACCCATCGAATCAAACTGGTTCTTTTAATTTAACTGCCCTACCAACCCTCCGGCGCCGTAATACCCGATTTCTTCTCCCTTCTCCTTCATCTGCTTCTTCCCCTCTTCTCCCTTCCTGATGCTACCTTCAACCGCGTGCCCACCAGTACCAACTGCGTACCTGTCGAGTAGCAGTCCACTGATGCTGGACTGTTTGGGCTGCTTTTCCGTCCTGGTACATTACTTGGCGTCGTTGCGCTATGGTCAGTCTCTTGCCTGTCTTGCTTCTTCGCAGCGTGGCCCAAACATCTTGCAGCTCGGAAGATTTGGGTGTTAGGATATGGTGTGTTTGCTGGGGTCCATCAAAGGCGTATCATTCAGTTTTGAACGCAATATACCAATTCTTTATGAGTAACAGCGGTGACTCGTTCCAGTGAGTCATGCCACAACAAGCATACTACAGCATTTCACGATCCTTCTGTTTGACTTCTAGCACTACAAAGCTCACCCCTTTTCCTCCTCCTCAGGCCATGTGTCTATACGTCTTGCTTGCACCTTCAACTCCGCCTCTCTTGCTCCTGCCTTTCCATCTGTTTTCCAGTTCAATATCCATCCGCTTCTCGAGGTATGCTGTCCTTGAATCTTCGATCTTCAGTTTTCCCTCAATCCTTCACTCTGGATGTTAGAAAAAATTGCTTTCGCCTTTGTTTTCGGTAGAACTTCTCTTTGACTTGTTGTTCACGGTGATGTAGCGCGTCCTGGTCGCTGACTTGAGTGTTTGGCAAATTATTTGTTTGCTTTCGTGCGCAGTCTTCTGATTATCCATTGTTGGTCTGTGGTGGCAGGAATTCAAATGTTGGTGTATCTGACAAGGAGAAGAAGGCTATAGGAGAATCTGCCGTTGATGCCAATATCAATTATAGTCATCGTTCATTTTACCGTCGTCCTTGAGAATGAGTGCAGTGGAGGTCCTCAATTATGCCAACAAGTGCTCGTGAGTCATCAATCATCGCAGAATCTCCTTTAGAGGCGACTCACGCGTCGGTGCGATTAGGGCTGTATGACTGCTTAGAATCGTACAGTTCATTGGAAGTAAGTTACTACACAAGAATGTAGAGCACCAATCACTTCAGCACTTAAAATCTATGGAAGAGTTATTATCAAGTATCGACTTCTTCTCCTTTGGTGCTGCTGGTTTCTCCATCTTTGCCTTCGGTACGGCTGTCGCATCTTTATCAACCTTTGTCTTGTTCATTTCGGAAGCTACAGAAAACGTCGCTTCAATCTCTTTCCCCGAGACTCGCAGATTCCCTCACCAAATACCCATACAGGTATCTCTACGATTTTAGCATCTTATTCATCAGTCGAGTCGTGCATTTTCATGACCCTCTTCCCTTCTAATCCAGTGTCGATAGGCTTCAGGTTAAAATTGTGTGCTTTGTACTTAGGCATGTTTAAAGCACAGTTGGGTTTTAGTGAACGGTGTTGCTTTGAGATTTGCATTTGAAGCAATTGATTGTAGCGAATAAGACAGTATAGATTAACAATCTTAGGGAGAAAGGCTGCGCGAGCAGGCGCGGGATGTTATACTTTCTCGACATGGTTTGACTCTTTAGTGTCTTGTCAAGTGCAGAGAAGAAAGAACTAATAACTCAAGAGTGAACATCTTTAGAGCGAAAGGCCCTCATAACTACGTACGAATATTGTATTTGTCACTGCGCTTTCGCTCTGGGCCGTCATTCATGGTCTTCGATTGTGTAGTACTTTCGTTGCTTGCTTCGCTTCGAGTCTTGAGCTCTGTTTCCTCAATGGATTCGCTGTGTAGTTTCCCGTCGGGCGAGCTGACTGTGAATGTTATGCTCTCCGTCGGCTCGACCGAGCCTTCTTTCTCCTCCCCGGCCTTTTCAGTGCTTCCTTGACATCGCCACCATACCTATCGTACAATCTCTTCGATTTGTGGGAGTAGTTGGTATGAAGTCGTGGTGAACTTGTTTCTTGCAACTTGATTCGGGCTCAGGATTGGCGGTATGGATGGGGGGACTAATGTACAGGTACATATTGAGATCTGCTGAAGGTTCTGAAACCGTGTACGGATCGCAGGACGCAACCTATGGTTGAGGTTTCCCTCGGAAGCATCAGGTCCATCAACTCAACTTCAACTTCAAATAAAACTATTCACATGTGCCTTCCAGGCGCTGAACCGCTCATGTTGCCCCACCACAGGACTGAAAAGTTCTTCTGAGCATGATTTATTTTGTAGATTTGTGACGCGCAGCGTGTTTTCCGCAGTAACGCAGTACAAAATGAGCTGCTCTGGCCGCTGAATAAATAATGACAGCTGCATGGTGATGTAAGTGGAATGGGGCGTTGTCGCTTGGGCGGTTCCATCATGAAGATCGCCCAGAACCCTGCCAGAACCAGAAAACGTGCAGCTACGCACGGCATTGCGGCAACACAGCACTGCTGCATCGTAACCCCTCTACAACCGCAGCGAGGCATGTCTATCCTACGTTTTGCATACCTAATCCTCTGAAGGCTTCTCAAATCTACCGCTCTCGTAAAGTTTCTCGTAGAGCCGCTCCGCCGCAGCTGAGTCCCTTGCGTATACAAACGGCGGATAAGGGACGCGCAACCCTGGAACCCCATCGGCCATGATCCTCCCACCTACCACTGTCGTTGTGGGTTCGGCGACAGCGACACTCGATGCGCTTTCTCCCACATCGACAGGTTTTATCCCGCCGTATGGGAGCGAGCAGTGGAATTCTTTCATCGGCATCATCACGGCCATTGTCGGCAATGTCCTGATATCGTTCGCGTTGAACATCCAGAGATATGCGCATATACGGCTGGAAAGAGTGGCAGGAGAACGAGAGGCAGCGGAAGAGGCGGAGTGCGAACTATCGCAGTTTGAGCGGCGGAAAGCAGTATAGAGACAACGAGCCGCGGATGAAGATACGGCGAGCGAGGAGGACCCGTTGTTGCCTGCTATGCCGTCGAGAAGGGGCGGAAGATTCGAGGCCGGGCTGTCGCCGGTACGGGAGGAAGGCGGTGCAGAGGAGGTGGCGTACAAGCAGAAAGAGCTACCTCAGGTCGCCCTACTGGTGGGCAGGCATCATTATGATGACCTGCGGCGAGGCGGGCAACTTCCTCGCGTATGGATTCGCTCCCGCATCTATTGTCTCGCCGCTCGGTGTCGTCGCTTATATCGAACTGCATCATCGCACCTTTCGCCTCCGAACCCTTCCGGAAACAGGACGCGCTCAGGTGCTGGTCGCCGTCGGTGGAGCCGTCACCGTGGTGCTCAGCGCGAGTGACAATAATCCCAAGCTGGGTCCGGACGAGATCTGGAGCTTGATCGGTACATGGGAGTTTGAAACGTACTTTGGGATAACCGTCGCTGTCATCATTGTGTTGGTGATTGCCAGCAACCGTTTTGGGGATAAGAATATTTTGATTGACTTGGGGCTGGTCGGGCTGTTCGGTGAGTGTCTTAAAATCAAGCTGGAATCGTGGCTCCAATACTCAAGTGCAACAGGTGGCTATACGGCGCTCTCCACCAAGGCGTTGCGTCTATGCTGTCGTACACCCTCTGGCGCGCCATCACGTTCCCCGTGACGTACCTGCTCGTTGCTATTCTGGTGGGTACTGCCGTCATGCAGATCAAGTACATCAATCGGGCTCTTCAACGCTTCGACGCGACACAGGTTATTCCAGTGCAGTTCGTTCTCTTCACACTATCTGTCATTTTTGGGTTTCAGCAATCTTGTATAGGGACTTTGAGCGAACTTCCGGGGACGATGCTGGCAAGTTCATCGGTGGGTGCACGATGACTTTCCTGGGTGTGTGGTTAATCACAAGCGGAAGAGCCAAAACGATCGGACGAGGACGAGGATAGGGATCCCGAACCGGAAGACGCAATCAATCTCGCAAATGGGGAAAAGATACCGTGATGATTTTGACGGAACAGAGGCTACCTCAAGCAGTCGGCGCTCCTCTACTCTGCAACGCAACATCACCACCAATCAGCACAGGCAGGAGACCGCCAACACGCGAAATCTCACAACCTGCGACGCCGGACATCATATTCACACAGACATCCTCTCCCGTGCCCCCACAGCACCAACAGGCACGCCTGACGTTCCGTCACCACTCACTCCTAATCCCTGGGAACAAGAAGGCACAGTATCCCCGGCTTGCGTCCCTCGTCCTGCAGTACTCAGCCAGAGCAGCACTCCTCTCCCCAGTACTACCCTCTCAAACACCAGAAGCACCGCGCCCGACAGCCTCAAGTCCTGAACTCACCACTGGCCCTGCACGCCCCAAACACCCGTGCGCCAGACTTCGGACGGCTGCTGCTAGGGCGCCCACACCACCCCTCCACGCTCCATCATCGTCTCCGCAGAATAGCAACCTCCGAGCGCTGCAATAGAAACCCACTTTCCGGCACTGCTAGCAAGTCCGCTGTCAAACAGTCTGGGCGCTATGGTCGCAGACTTGAAGCGAGGTGGGAGTCTCCGCGCGCGACCGCTACAAAGAAGGCGCAGCGGTGACGCACAACGAAGACAGAGCGTGCTAAGGTATAGGTGCTGGTGAGATAGACGGACCCATTGGAGAGCCCGCTGGATGGGCAGCGCACTGCTACAGATGAAGATAACAGACGGGAAAGCGAGCAGAGGGTGGAAGGGAGGAGTCTTGGCGGGACGCTTAATGAGCTGTGGAGTGGGTGGAGGGGGCAGAGTGGTGGGATCTGGGACTGGACCGAGTGCCCCAGCGCCTGAGGGCAGTAGTAGCGAGGGGTTGTGCTCGATAGGGGTGGCTTGTATATAGACGCGGTGGAGGATTTTGTTGACTAGTACTAATACCTAGACCGCAGCGCGCAGCTGTTTTCTTTTTAGCAGAGGGTTTACATAGCTTTGGGGCTTGAATTGGGTGGGTGTTGTGGTTGAGAATTCAATATGCTCATCTTCGTTCTTGTGAAAGGTGCTACTGTGAATGTTTGGCGTGTTTGGGAGACGAATGGCGTTGGATTGTCATGGGTATCGTACGCGGCAGGTAGAGGCGGTTCTGACATGGCGGTGGCAAAGTATAAACGCTCTTGTCGTGAGCGCGTTTTTTGTATTATTTACCTCCACTACACACCAGGAAGACGATCAACCTCACGCTCACCCAAAGCTTCGTTCGCCTGTCGAACACTCCCCTGAGCAAACAAACTACCAAGCAGCAAGTAACAGACAAACGAGCCATGTCGAAACACACTCCGGGCACCTTGGATTCAGTCCTATGGCTCTGACCAGCGACAAAGAGAAGGATAGGAAGCCTGGTGGTGAGGAAGGAAGGACGCAGGCGGGCAAGGAATTACAAGTTGGAGTAGCAGATAATGTTTGGAAGAGAGAGGTGAGTGGTAGGGTGAAGCACAGAAGGGTGGTACGAAGGAAGGCGTGGAAAGAGGGATGATGAGGGTCTTCGAGATCGAGGTTGAGGGTGGGATTATATGGGTGGGATTGGGGCATTGGGACATTTGGTCATGTTGATTTCTTCGCAGTTCGTGTGGGATCATAATGCATATGGTACTGGGTGGAGGAACTACGTTCGCATTTAGATCCTACGTATTGCCACAGTGAAACTTGTACCTGTTCTACACGCACCTAGGCATGAGATATAACCTCGTCGCTCGAAAAAATAATTGTTGGGAACTAGCTGGGGATGGTGGTCTTCCATCGATATTGAAGTTTCAAGTGTATGGTGGTTACGGCTTGATATGCGAGTCCTGGATGGTAGCTCATCTTATACCTTGCTGATGGCGGTGGCCGCGTCTAGGGTAGCGAATCTCTCTTACCCTTCAGCCGCCCCGCGTATCAAAACCATATCTTCCACGCTCCAACCTCGACTTCTTCACACCTCAAACCTACGCGAAATCGGCGCTTATAGTTGCTCTGCTGTATAGCCTCCGCCAAACAGCTCGTGCCTTCACTTGCTGCTAAGATGTTGTGTTCCTTTCTCATGTACCACACTTATCCTCCTGTACTGCCTATAGAACTGCTCCGTGTCTCTTGATTCCGCCTGAAAACTTCTTTCCAGTACATTTTACCCCGAACCTATTGAACGTAGCCCCTCTTCCTTAGCACTAATGTCACAAGAGGGGACATCATCACTAGCGCACTTTGCAATCTCCTCTTCAAAAAACAAGAAAGAAGCATAAAAAACATGGTGCTACGGTGGGAGATCAGAGGAGTCAAACCATTCTTTGACTACACTTGGAACAGTTTTGGGAAAGCATGCTTAGCACGCCTCTAGTCTGGGCAGCAAATTCTTCGATCCGTCGTGCCCGACATTCACCTATTCATCCCCATACACCTGTACATACTGTAACCAATGTTGTGGTGTCCTTCCAAACAATGGTTTCATGTAACAGCTTAATTCTACATAAGAATAGTCATCTCGGTCCCCAGCTCCTTCTCTTTCCCTTTCTTGTCCCTCAGCTTCCAGAATATACGCTTTGCGCTTTTCAGTAATCCACAACTAATAATCCATCTTCTTCCTGTGTTGCCTCAACTGCTGGACATTCCAGATGACCTCCTGGTGTCTCCTCCAGTATCCATGTAGCACGTTCATTGCCCTAAGTATCTCGCCCAACTCAAAGGTGTGGAGTGTCTTTGATCTTCTCCTTCGACCACCGCCCTGTGCTGGACCAGTAGCTGGACTATATGGCTTCTTCCATAACAAAGCTGCATGGGTGAATTTTGGCCCGTCAAACCACCTCCATATGATTCGGTGTCTATCCTTTGGTCCCAAACAGGCTTCTCAAACCAGTGCAATTCCTTCTCCTGATTATCTCCCTCTTCCAGACATCCCTATATTCTATTCTCTCCCAGTTAACGTCCGCTCCGGAGTCTCTAATGATCTGCACGAGCTCTGTTGATCTCACAACAACGCGCAGTACGTTGGTGTGATCCATTTAAAGCTCTATTGACATCGCTCAGCTTGATAGGTTAAATAACCAAGAAGAACGTCGTTAGCACACATTGATATTGAAGGATTTCCCGCGATGTTCTGTTTGACAAATAAATGCTCCATGTCTTATTATTCAACGGGCCGTTTATTTGTATATTCCTTCACGATAACCTGCCTGCATTCGTCAATTGTTCAGTTAAATACATAGTATCGAATATCAACACTGAATTCGATATATAGTTTGAGCTGGTTTGAATGATTGTGAATGTTGACAGACGTCGTAGATATCTCTCTCCACAAGGACCCTGAGCGCCTCTCTGGGGGCTTCTCTAGGGCCAGAGGTGAAAAGCTGTGCTTCAATTACTTTGTTATTGGCACATAGGTTGTGTTGTAGCAGCATGTGTAAAGTTGCTATGCCACCACACTGTGCAGCTTCTTCTAGAGCTGCTTCAATATCAATTTCTAATCAAGTATATTTACCCAGTTGCAGAAGATGGGCAGACAACGTTTCTCTTCCGAAAAGCTATTTTGAAAATCGTTTTACCATATGGGTATACGTCTGCTTCATCTGGGTACCTGGCGTTGATTTTGACTCTCACATTGAAGTGATCAGGTTACATTTGAATCGATTCCGCGCCGGGCGACTCTGTGGCTGCATGGGCATGCTCCTGGACGTGCTGGCTCCTCTCAGGGGACATCATTGCTTGCCAAGTTGCACCGGTTTGGTTCTCTTCTATCCATTCTGCGTAATGTTCATATGAGGGTCTTGGGTTTTGCCTGGATAGTACCAGGTGGTTCACAATGGAGTCATTGCTGCTGAGCCATATGTTCTGTTGAACATGACATGGCTTCAGAAGCGCAACATCCAATGATCGATCCGGCGACTAGGGTGCGGGTCGATCTTGACATCTGCTCCCTTATCGAGCAACAAATCTACAATGCCTTCATACCTGCAGTAGGCTGCGCCAGTGGATAGCTCTGTGTCCTTGGTGGTCCCTTCTCATCAATACAAACACGAGAACCACTTCCTTTTCCTCGAGCTCGAACAACCGTGCCATCCATGTTTATGATACTCAAGTGATGTAACATAGGTGGGCTGCAGGAATAATATATCAACCAGAGGGGATATGAAGCTGGCGAGCTTTCAGGCACAGTGTTTCCAATCAGGATAAAGTTTCCCCATTAAAACAATGCCACCTCGGTCGGATTCCAAGGTGTGTGGAATATGTTGCTTCCATCGAGTTTTATCATTCGAAAAAGTGGACGCAATAGATCAGAAGGGTCGCCCAAGCTTTACGGCGGATCAGGTATGTTTGCCCAGTACCATTTCGCGTACTGGAGCATGAACGGCCCCGTGCTGGATCAGGGAGAGCCTCCCCGCGTGCATTTCGACCCAGGTTTGGTGCCCTATGCGAGAGACTCCAGAGCCAACAATGTAACACGTTGACCTAACGCGCTAAAATTTCAAGACAAGGTCGACTTGATGGAAAGGAGATTTTGTTTGATGTTATATCCAAGACCTCTACCATTTACACTTCCAGCTTGGATGGTCTCAGAACCGCCTATGCTGGAGCTCTTACTTCATTGATATGCTTCAACGGTCCTGGTTCTCTAGGACTACTGGCATATGTTTCATGGTTTATACTCCGAGAAACATTGCGAGCCGTTGTAGAATACTTTGTGCATAGTCAACGAGCTCGGGGAATACGAGCCAGCACACCTGTACTTCCAAGTTACAGACCAATCTGTTTTTCAAACCCGATAAAGCGTCCGTATTCAATGAACACTTGCATGCGTGCGATGTACGCTCACACATGCTGTGATCCAAAGTTTCTTCCTCTTTGGTGATCGTTCTGTCATACAAACCATGCCGCGGTATTTGTTCGCTGGACTGGCGATGTTATCATCTGAAGTTGTTCGCATGCGTTTCAAAGCCAGTTGGCCTGTTCCTCAGGCAGTTTGCAGAGTCGTCCCTTACCGCATTTCCTCATATCCGAATGAGATCGCGCCATCGTTCCAGATTGTACATCTCTCTGCACTTTTCCTCCCTTATCCGTATCAATGATACCAAACCGTATTTCAGAGTCTTGTGTAGAAGGCGCCATCGCGTTCAGCTAAAGGATACACCCCAGATAATTTCATCTGGCGACACATTCTGTACTAAAATTTTTTTTCCCTGTACAGGTCAAATCGAAGCCGTGGTCAAACCGCATTGTTAAGTCTGCACCCATTCTTTCTTGAGTTCCTTAGCCAAATCTGCAATATGGATAAAAGTATATCAATCGATTGATCGTCTGGTATCCTTGCGCAAGTCTCGTACGGCGCGTAGGCGTTTTAGCATGCCTTGTGTAGCTAAGGGGACAGTGTTCACGTATTCCGTGTCTGACGCTTCCAGGTGATACCACATATGCTCGATACAATCCAGGAAGGTATTAACACGCTTCTGCGCGCCAACCACGCGCGCGTCGCCTGCCTTATGAATCGGCGCGTTTCTATATAGATCTCATCACGAGCGACCTCATTACATATGATAGTTTTATCCTCTCAGACTACAAGGTTTTCTGGGTGTTGTCTCTTCAAGCCAGTCAGAAATACCCAGGTGTGTGCCACAAATCTAAGAACCGCTAACGCCGCTAGTCGAAACTCTCGTAATCAAGGCACAACCTCCCGGGCAATGGCAGTACTATACAGGCGCGCTTCGCCTAAAGTTTCTATAGGATGCGGCATGTAGTGCGGCGAGAGAAGGTGCAGGATGCTTCATGTGTTTTTTACTGGATCTTTTTATTTTCGTACGGCGCGATAGATGATCTCGATACCTCAGGGCGTCTAGAACAAGGGGCGAGACATTTGTTCTATTGCGTTGAATCGGGCGATGGTTTCTGCCTTTGGCGCGCCGTGCAGTTGAATTCCTCGCCAGCTCTGCCACCTCAAACTTCGAAATATACTTCTGCTGGGTTATAGCTCTCTGCATTATATTTCGACCGAATTGGGTGTTGCTGATTTTTGGTGCCGATTGAGACAGACTTTTGGCCCACGACAGTAGCAATCTGCGGTCGGAACCACCGCATATCCTATGTCGATCTTACCCGGCAATTTGCTTTTCTGGTATGGTTCGATTAGGGTGATATATGTGTGCGGTGGCCTCTTGCAGCGCGCGGCTTCCACGGCGCGTTGTAGGAGATCAATATGACTGTCTTCGACGCGCTCATCGCGACGAATAAAGTTGAGGACACCTGTGAGGATATCAATACGGGTGCTTTCGGGACGTATAACAGGTTCCTTGACTGGCAAGTGATCTACATCCCATTGAAAGATGGTTTTCTGATCTTGAACTATCTTTTTCGAACAGCGATCTCGATTGCTATCATAGTGCAGTAATGGTTTGATTCTGTCAGAGCACCACGCCAAGTAAATCTGACAATGAACTCTCTGTCGCTTAACTACAGCTGGGTGGAGGGGCGCTTGATAAGTCGCTGCATGGCCCACGAGACGTCGGCATCTGGTGGTATCAGATGTCGGAACATGATTCATTCCCCGTAGCAGTAATGGACGCGCCCAAAGACGACGGTCTGCGAAGGAAGCAAAGCATCTTTTCATACATAATGCGACTTCCATTGTTGAAGACGTGACCTTCGGAATATTGTCCATCAGGTAATACTAGACGTCGCCAACGATCTCCTTCCATTTGGCGTTTTCGTAGACGTCGTGATCTACCAAACAGAGCGTTGCTGATGTCAGTATATGCTCTTTCTTAAGTTTTCGGTCGTGACTACCGCCCTCTTTCTAAAGCAGCTCGTCAGTCATCTCTTTCGCTAACGTGGTACGCGCGTTGGCGGCTGACGACTATCTTTGCGTCTCCATTACAAACCAGTAGGCGCATTTTTTATTCTTTGTCAGTTGAAAAGCCCCAGGATGCTTGTGGCTTATATGACGTACTCGATGGCGGCAGCAAATGCTTCTGCGAAAGGTTAGACAGACAATTCGATATGATGCGATATCTCGACTTACCACAGACAAACCGATCTTCACGGGGACAACGCTTACGATATATTTCATCAAGCGATGCGCTATCCAGGCAAGCAACTCAGGAGGATATCAGGCAGCTTCGTCTTCCCCGCTCGAATTATATTTGTCGGTTGAAAGCTGGCTATCGTACATGACTTGTCTGGCGTCTGTGGCGGCTCTAAGACCGCATTACAAATGTAAGGCAGCGATTCGTGCCTCCGACGTTTATTGAAAGGTCAGAGGTAGGTGTAGTTAAGTAGGTAGAACGAGGTGTGGTGGCTGGGTGCGCTAGCGCGCCTGCCGTTTGGAACGATCGTACCGACGCGCTGTTGTCAACGACATGATACGCCTCTCAGCTCTTTTGACTGAACGAAATCGTGTTATTATTTTCATATGAAGTACACGTATGTGCAAAATATGCATTGCACAAATCCGGATGATGATTTACCTCACCCCCAAAAACGCCTTGAGCTCTGCACTACAAAGTCACATGTACTCTAATTTTTGCACTATCTCGTCAGGATCCATCCTGGGAAGAACTCATGTGCGCAGCTAGCTTTGGGTCTCCCCAGACAGGTCATGATATTTATCATCATCTGTACTACCATATTCAAGTAGCCAATTCATTTTAAAGAAACCTCCCTCCTGGTACTCTAGGATGAGAATCAAATGGCGCGCTCCCCTTCGGCGCAGCTGTCCGTTCTCAAGGCAAATACAGCAAACATACGATTCACTATCCCATATTGACCATACGTAGAAGTTTGCAGTCGTCAGTATCGGAAGAATAACGCTCAGTAAAGCTCCGCCACAACTACTCGATAGGCTATATTCTTGATTTTATACTTTTTCTATTAAATTTGTTGCAATATGCGACTTTCCAGTTTTATGATCTTGGTAGGGATTTAGGGTGGCTCATAACAGAAATCTGGCTCACACGAGGGTTATCAAAGTATAAACTGGAAATAAGCTATATTCACCCCTTTTACTAATAAGTTTTTTAATTTATTCTTTTTACTGTTAAGTTCATAAAGAGAGATATTAATAGCCTGTAATGAAGTAGATTTATATTAATTCAATTCGTCCTGTGCCCCCTCTTACCGCGTAAAAACTTGAAAACATGGTAATGCCTTAGACTAGCGGCATGAGGTCGAAAGTGGATTCAGCAGAATCATAGTAGCCGCTGCTGTTAGTCTCCAATCGCCACAATCATCCTTCACATTAAACTTTTCTGGGATAAACCACCGACACCGACAGACAAAGACTCCGTCGCGAATCGGCACAGTATGTCTTTGGCGCCGTTTCGTCCACTTCTCCCCATCAATGTAAGTCTTGGCATAACTCCGGGGTACTATCACCTGGTTTGGACAGAACTGAGAACTGCGTACTATCACCACGCAGCGACCATGGGTGTCTATAAAACACCTTATCTCTACTCCTCATGCACCAATACGTCAATGTACAAGTCCAGTTCTCACCAGAAGGCGCGGTCATATAATACCATGCAGCAACCCGTTCTTCAAAAAAGACGATCAGTCTCCCTTCATCGTCAATTTTCAAGTCCATCTGAAAGATATAACACCGCAACAATGAAACCCCTCCCCGTCAGCCAAAATTACCCTCGAGGCATGGCTGCCGAAGCATGTCCGCGCCTTCTACGCCGCGAACAAACACCCGATCCAAGCATAGCAG
Source organism: Acanthochlamys bracteata (assembly GCA_019914995.1). Taxonomy (NCBI): domain Eukaryota; kingdom Viridiplantae; phylum Streptophyta; class Magnoliopsida; order Pandanales; family Velloziaceae; genus Acanthochlamys; species Acanthochlamys bracteata. The sequence continues at coordinate 19,893 of JAFKAK010000474.1, forward strand.
ACGGCCTCACCGGCTTCGCCACAGAATCGCTCATGGGTTTGGCTCCCAACGTCTTACTTCCGCTGGACGACAGCGGCATCAGCCTGCCGATTGGCAGCCACGTGCCCAATCCACTTCCCTCAACGTTGAAACAGCGCAGAAGGTGAACGACGAACTCGCCTCGCCCACATCAAGTACCAGACCCCAGGCCGCTTCGCCGCGTTCGCCACGCTCCCCATGGCCCACCCCTCCGGCGCAGCCACCGAACTCCGCCGCTGCGTACAGACCTAAGCTTCCTCGGCGCACTATTGGACAGCAACTGCGGCGGGCGGTTCGACTCCGCCTTCTTCTGCCCGTGTTTGAGATGGCAGTCAGGCTCAACGTTCCGTATCACATCCCACCCGTGCTGGCCCCAACGAAGCCGTCAAGGTCTATATTCCGGAAACTATAGTGAACACGTCACGCCACATCGATGAGCAGGTACGCGTAGGGTTGGCACACAAGCCGCCATCTCGTTCCTGCGTCTGTTTTGTTTCCGGGATCTTTGATCGACTACCGGGCTTGAAGATAATTTTGGGACACTGCGGCGACGATTCCGTTCCAGCTGGGCGCACGGCGAATGTGATTGAGCGGCGGTGGCCTGTATCGATTTGCAAGCGCGAGAGGGTTTAGAACGGTGTGGAATGAGAAAATGTGGGTTACGACGGTGGGTTTTTGAGACGGGAAATATGGCATGTGTGCTGAGGCAATGTAAGGAAAATAGGGTGTTGTTCAGTGTAGACTATCCGTTTGGGAAGAAGCGAGGCTGGCGTTGATTTTCTGAGAAAACTGGGAGGAGGTTTGGTGGATCTGCCGAGGATGGAATTGCGCGTGGAAAGAATGCGGGAAGCTGTTGGGTTTGAAAGTACAAGGAGTTAACTGGCAGCGAGGAGGTGAATACAATGTGTTAATGAAACTTTGGTGTGGAACGGCGACCAGTGGTCGCCCGATCTATATGATATCAGAAATAGCTGGAAGACGCCGTCCCCCTTAGTGCACGTGCCTTCAATGCAGTTCGCGCAGCTCTTCTCACCCGTCAGTGTGGCGCTATTCCCAAAAAACAAAGGCGCTGTAATTCTCATCCCGAGGTAACACAGCGTACCCAAAGTTTGACGAGACGCTGTAGCAGACATATGCTGCCCTCGACCATAGCAATGCCTCCCAGTCTTCTGCTCCAATGTCTTATAGATGACCAACTTTTTGAGACCAAACTGCTGAAGCGAAGTCAAAGCGACTCCTAGTCGCCGTTCATCGCCACCTCTTCCGCTGCCGTGCCGTTCGCAGCCACCTCCGTATCCATCGCCTCAGGCTCCAGGATCAGGCTCTGCAGCCAGAAGCTTGATGCAGGCTGGCGGCCTGTTCCCCTACCACTGATTCCTCGACTGCAGACTTGCGGACGAACACCGTATACCAGCTTGCACCCCCAAGCTCGGATGGGCTCGGCGTCCTCTTTGACAACTCGCCGTTCGTCTCTTTCTCGATCAAGCGATCAGCAGAACCTGGGCAACACCACGTAGGACATCCTCAATGTCGTGAACAACTCGCGCGCAGCCTCTCGGTCGTAGTCAAGTGGCCTCAACCATGTCGATCATTTTCTGTGGAAGGGCCCTTAACCACCCGAGGCTTACAATCTGGCGGTTGCGGCTGAAACCTAAACAGAAGTCGGCTCAGAGATGAATTCATCTCGAATGGTCTTACTCGTCTGTGTTATCCCAGGAGTGGTAATACAACAGCCGACTGTGACACAATCACTGTGTGCTGGGCGCGCTACATACTTGGCGATGGTGATGGAGACGATTTCATACACCAGCTCTCGCGAAGGCCCTCTCAGCACCTAGATTTTCACCGAGCACCCGTTGGATTACCGTCGCAGGGCAAGGATAGTGTAGTTGGGTAGCATGTCGATAATACGGACAGCAACTCCGGGTTGATCCTTCGAGTACAGTACCGAAAACGCTTAGCCACGATCTGGCGCCTCGCCGCTCAGACGTTTGGGCGCTTCAGGAGACGGTCGCCTCGCTCGATACAAGACAACACGTGGGCTGGTGATTTTGCACCCTAGCCTACAGATGGCGGTCACAGAGCGCGTCAGTGGAAGGATAAGCACCCAGCGACGCCTTGCTCGATTGCCAGCGCGCGTGAATCTGGTTGATCGTCTCTTGGTTTCCTCGGCCCCGGAGCCTTTTTTTTCAGCTACTGAATCAACATCTTTGGCCTGGGCACTGTGCGGCGTTTCTGTAATCATTAGCATGGGGTCACAAAACAGCGAAACACACTGGGTCCAGAATCTCGCAGGCGTATCCGCCTATGTGTTACCAAGATGTACGATACAAACACGCAAGTACAAAGAATCATGCGCCAGTCGACGTCGATTTTGTATTTTCGGACGCTGTATTATAGATCCTGGGGTAACACAGCGAGGATTTCTCGCAAAGTGATCCGATTATCTCGTCACCCCCTGAGTACGTGCCTGGATTGTCATGCGCCGAAGTCGGGCTGTTGTCCTCATCCAAGCGTGCTGGAATAGCTCGTTCATCTCCTGCGGCAAAGTGGAGCGAATGCGCTTGGCAAACGAGAGACGAATCTCTTTGTCCAGCGCAGCGATGATGAAAGCGCCTTCTTTGGTTGCAGCTTCAGCTCAAGATCACCAATCCCTCAGTCCAGCGCCATCGGAACTCGAAATTGCTCAAATGGTGGGTAAACCAGTCGGGAAGCGGTACGATAGCTCCAGGTCCATGACATGTAGGCTCTGGTACACGGTTCGAATAGCACGACCAAGCGACGGAGCAATGGCCTGAGGGGCAAGCTTGCAGCAAGATGTGATCAGCGCATGGTAGTAAACGAGCTTGTGCTCAGCAGTCGGCAGCTTGAACAGCTGGGAGAAGATAGCGTCGATAATCATGTCCTCAGGCTGTACGCCAAGCTTGTCGCCGACGACCTCGCGGAATTTGTCGAACGCAGTACCTCGCTTCGCGAAGGTGCCCAGCGACCAGTACGAGTCAAGATTCGATAAGGAATTTCGCTGCGGCATCACGGTTGAAATCAGCTGATCGATGGGTGTCAACGATGGCATCGAATAATAGAACCTGGCAATGTCGTCGATCTTGGGCACCGTGCCGTTCTCATGATTGGTGAAAAGGGAGCGTATGCCTCTGGGAAGAGGGCGTCGGGCCTGGGTTGACTGGCGAGGGAATGCTAAAGTTGGAAGCGCGTGCGTGGGTGGTGCCGTAGGCAGAGTGTCCTCGGACTGCTTTTTCTGGATGGCCTCCAGGTCGAACTTGGGGATACAAGCCAGATTCAGCCTGATTCGGACTCCTTGGTGAGTTGCTGTTGAAGAAGACCAATGATGCTGTGGTATCCAATGACTTTGTCCTCATTTTCGTTGTCGTAGAAGTGGATGAGGCTTCCACCATAGGAAGCATATTTCCAGCAACAATGCCGGTGTTGGCGAGCAGCTCCTGGGCCTTCTCATGAAGAAGGCTACCTGAGACCAATGCGTATGGGATAGTCAGAAGGATGATCTTCTGCTCCAATGCCAACGACCTGTGGCGGTTAGTTCATGTGAAGCGTAGAATAAAGCGGCCGACCTGCGTCATTCTCATTCGCGCTCTGCAAGTCTACGACGTGTCAGCTGTCAGGAATGCGAATATGCCATCCTCAAAAGAAGGCTGAAGGCAGGCGAAGAAGCGCAGCAACGGCAGAAATCCTTCCACTGTCCGGCGTTGAAGCCTCTTGCAGCACATCTCCAGCGCGCTTTATAGCTTCCGCAGCAATTTCCGTCTTGACTTGGTTTCCGCAGAATATGACGGCTGCGGCGAAAGAGTCTTCAAAGGTTGCTCGATGGCGCTGCTTTCGGTCAGTACAGTCTGAAAGGTTGCTCTGCAGCGTACGGCTGAATAACCGTGTCCTTAGAACTCGGAGCGTGCGTCCTCCTCATCGAAATGGTCCCGCAGATACTCTGCAATCTCTATAGCCTCGTCCTGGGGGCAATTTCGTGGAGCTCGCGATGTGCAGAATCATTCGGCGAAGCTTCGCGTGCGCTGGTTCCTCGTATCGGCGACAGGGCGGTCCATCGTCGTGACGTCGCGCTGGGGTCACGGCGGTTATCGCGGCCCCAGAGGCTATAATGATAGTCGTCTTCCTCTGAGAGGTGCGTTAGTAATCTGGCGGACTATACGCAGTTGGTGAAGAGAGGACTCGGACAATCATCGCGACTGCATCTTCTCAGTGTCACCCAGGATTTACTTTACAATGGCCGATTGTAGAAGACCTGCGCCAGCCTGGCATCAGATATAGTCTATTCGGCCTTTGTATTTGCACATCCTGGGAAACGGAAGGGGCATGCGGCATGCGCCTACCAAAGTATCCGTCCACCACACTGTGAGGCTTACCATCGCGACGTCGCTTGTTTCCCACCACGATGGCCCGATCGCGGTATCGATCCTCCCTGCCGACGTCCATATCTGTCATCGAAGACACCAGCGCAACTATACCCTCTCTTCTGCGGTAACCTCTGCGAATAGCTCACGAACGCGTGAAGCTTGGGAAGGCCGGTCGCGGCGTGACTCGTGCGACGTCCAGTAGTCAGGGTACAGACGGCGTTCGCGCGAGCGAGTACGTGAGCGATTATGTCTGCGTCGAGGCGGAGATAGTCGATGCACGGAAATCGTGCCAAAGTCGAAGTCGCGCCGTGAAGCTGGTCGCGGTTGCTCAAATGAGTTAGTGCATGAGCGGGTCGCTTGGCATGCACGTGCATCATTCGTAGAGGCAGGAGCATCGTTCGTCAACAAAACCCTATCAGGTGGATGTTGGTTTGCCAGCTTCCCACGATCGGTGGGTGTAAGACTTAGGGAACGAAGACTCTCTCACTGTTCAGGATGTTCTGCTGCATGTCGTTTGCGAAAGCTGCCTCCCGCGTCTTCTCCCGAATGGGGCTCGATCGCATCGAGCATAGAATATCGATATCCATGATGCTTAATCTGATCTGACTGTGGCACGCTACAGATTAAGGTTCAAGTAGCTGTAAGTAGAGACGATTGAGGATTCAGTAATGGTCTTCTTCAAGTTGTGGATTCGTTACCAGTTCACTGAAAGCATGTGCTGTCAAGTCGATTGAACCCACGAACGACATATGATGAGACTATCGCACTGAAAAGCGACCTTCTGATCAGCTCAATACTTGTCGTCCTTTGCAAGAGCACGGCAAGCTACTTCGATGGAGACCGACTCTGGGCCTGCGGAGCGGAACTACAGTCAGTGACCAAGTATTGAATGGATACTCCACGAAAGCTGACTCTCTCGGACTATAAGACGAAAGAGCATCGAAGAAGAGGATGGAGAGAAAGGTCAGAGGGGCGGGGTAGCTTATATAGACGCGACTGCTCGCAACAAAGAGACGTAGAGCCTACCGACAGGCAATAGTGAGAGAAGCCTGAGCAGTCAGATCTGACCTATGCAGAGTGAGGAAGTACACGTTACGTGCTGGCCGCTTTCTCCTGGCTGCTCGACGCACAGTCAGTCTTTCTCATCTTCTAGTTGTGTACTCATGCCGGCTTTTCTGTAGAATCGCCCTCAGTGATCACCCTTAATCCGGACAATGTTGTATATCCTGGGGTAACTTGAACTAGCTTACAGCACCAGAACAATGTCTTATCAAAGTAGCCCACGTTGGTACTTTGGTTACTGCGGAACTATTTTGAAGACTGCGTCTGTAGCAACTACCCACCGAGGATCGCACGTCAACTCCAAACTCCGACCTTCTATGGGACACCCTTTACTTCTATCAAATATAAGTATATTTTCAGGCGCTGTATACATATCTACAGCAGAGTCAGTTTGCAACGTTTGCATCTCCCTGGTCCCCTCAATTTCATGCCCATTGGGTGTACTCCCAATCTTAACCCTTTGTCACTAGAGTCCCGACGCCACAGCCACAATAAATATTCCCCCGCGTTTTCTGACTTGGCCGCCCCGTAAAAGCGGCTGACATGCCTTGCGTTATGTATCCTGGTAACGTAAAAGCACCCAGCGTGGTGGCAGACCCTGCCCACCCCATCAAGTGGCCCAAGTCGCTTCCGGCGGTTGCTGCAGGCTATCCTCTAAAAAGCCGCCTGATCAGTGAGCCTCGTTCACAACTCACATATTCCGACCAGCGGATCCCTTCACCGACACTTCATGAAGAACCATGCCACCAGATGGCACTACCCTACATGCATAACTTCAGCATCATCATTCATCATACTCCCAGTCCACTCCCTCCCCACTCATCTCCAAGCCAAAAACATTACAGAACGTATCCCGACGTCGTGAAAGAAAACCCCGCCTCTTACCACTCCACGCCGCGGGCATCAAAAGCGCATGCAAGAGAACGGATGAAGAAGGAGAAGAGGATACA
>JAFKAK010000475.1:0-30555 GCA_019914995.1 Acanthochlamys bracteata
TTAGTTAATTTCTATTTTATAGATTGACATATTAGGTAAATAAGAGCTGAAAGATGTAAACATATGGTGTGTTACATTCTGGTACATGATATTGATTTAATGGTAGCGGATCAACTCAGGAATAAATCTGCAAAATATTCTTTCGTAGATGCAAAAAAATGGATCCCATCTCTTCTCTTTCTATCAAATCCTATTTTGGATAGAAGAAAAAAAAAAATATATATAGATAAATCTCAATTTTTATTTACCAGATTAAAATCTTTTTGGTATACATTGTATAAATAATAATTTATATTTTTTTTTTTTTGATCAGTAAAATAAGTAAACAACAGAAAATAGAAGACATTTTATGGTCAAAAATTCATTCATCTCAATTCTTTACAAGAGAAAAGAAAGAAAACAAGGGATCCGTTGAATTTCAAGTATTCAGTTTCTGTAAGATACGTAGACTTACTTCCCATTTGGAATTGCACAAAAGATTTTTATCACAAAGGCCTACGAAAAAATTCTGAAAACGTCAACGTTGCTGGCTTGTTATCAGGAAAAAATGAAGTGCGTTATAAAGTGGTGGTCAGTTGAATATTCGGGGCCAAAACTCGTTAATTGAAGACTCATTTTTTTAGTTATGAGATTCTTTTTCATTTGGTGAACCTCCTTTGCTTTTGTTTTATAAATTCATGAAATAATAGATCAGGAAGAAAAAATATGACTGTACCAGCTACAAAAAGATCTCATGATAGTAGATATGGGACCTCACCCCATCATTACGGTGTTCTTCGACTGATCATTACTCTCTCGATGGGAGAAGATGTTGACTATTAGAACCAATATTGGGCTATTTACACAAGTATGGAAAAATAGCGGAGAAACAGAACAATTATACAATATTGCCTTGTAACACGTTAGGATTATTTTATACTATGTTCTGAGGCCATAACAGTAAACGCACCTGAACAGTTGGGAATGTTCAAAAGTACCAAAAAGAACCAGCTATGTCAAATAGTATATTTGGAGCTAGGTCATTATAGCTTCTCATTTGTTATGGCTTGGGCCTTTATAGTGCGGATATCAGTTTTTCAGACTCCCTTTTTCTATATTTACCGAAGAAGGATTAGTATATGATCTATTCAGAAGCTGCCACAGGTATGCGAATGATGCATAGTATTTCCCGTATTGGAGGAGTAGCTGCTGATCTACCTCATGGCTGGATAGATAAGTGTTTAGATTTCTGTGATTATTTTTAACAGGAGTTGCTGAATATCAAAACTTATTACATGGAATCCCATTTTTTTTGGAACGAGTTGAGGGTGGGGAACTGTGAGGGAAGGCAATGGGGTGGGGCATCGGGACCAATATTAGAGCTTCTGGAATCAATGGGATCTTCGTAAGTTGATGATTAAGGTGTACAATGAATTCGATTGGGAGGTCAATGGCAAGAAGGAGATTCATTAGCTCGTTATTTGGTACGAATAGACAAATAATAGAATCCATAAAAAATTGTTCAACAAGCTTTAGAAGGATTCGGGAGGCCCTGTAATTTTAAGTCGGCAGTTTGCTAAAGCAAAAGAATTCAGAATGGAATGATTTTGACTATCGATTCATTAGTAAAAAACCTTCCTAATTTTGAATTGTCAAAAACAAAGAACTTTATGCAGTGGAAGCCCCAAAGGAGAATTAAAATTTATCTGATAGGAGATAATAGTGTTTTCCCTTGGAGATGGAAAATTCGTCCACTTGGTTTTATCAATTTTGCAAATTCTTCATCAGCTAGTTAAAAGAATGAAATTAGCTGGTATCATGACGATGCTAATTGGTATAGATGTCATTATGGGAAGTTGATCGCTGAAATGATAATTGATTGACAGAAGGTTTGAACTATCAATTCTTTCTGATCTGGAACCTTAAAAGAGGTTTATGAACTCTCTTATGGCTGTTTGTTCCCATTTTGACCTTATGTGGAATCATAATAGAGTACTGTGGTGTGTGGTTAGAAAGAGAATATCTGCGGCTATACAACAACATGTGGGCTGAATATGCTGGGCCATAGGAATTCTTCAAGCTCTGTGGATGGGAATTAAACTGCTACTTTTTAAAGAGGACCTACTCCCTCTGGGGATATTCGTTTGTTTAGTGTCGGACCGTCTATAGCGGTCATATCAGATTCTACTAAGTTATTTGTAATTCCTTTTGGGTATCACCTTGTTTTAGTTGATCTCGGTATAGGTGTTTTCTATGGATCGCCATTTCAAGTATTTACTCCGATCGGACTTCTTTATGTCAGGATATAGTCCGAATAATAAATATTCTTTTTGGGTGGTCTACGAGCTGCTGCTCAATCTATTGGTTATGAAATACCATTAACTCTATGTGTGTTTATCAATATCTCTGCAGTGTGATTCGTTAGAACATGAACTTTTACCTTTTCCCTAGAATAAAGGGAAGATTTTGAATGTGAATAGATATCTTATTTTTTTTTTTTATTCATCATTCGAGTCAATCAGTTAAACCAGATATTTATGAGTGAAACAAAAGCAGCTTAGAAATTTTAGTAAAAAGAAAAAATCTCATTCCCTATGTACAAGAATAAAGTAGTAAACATAAGCAGTGTAAACTACTTACCCCAAGTGATATTTTGATTAATCATCCTTATAGATCATATCTTGACAGGTGTGTATAAAGATTAATTGTGTGATTTATAGTTTTGTATGTACTACTTACTATACTATACAGTATCAATCAAAAAATCGATGGTTAGAACACCATTTTATAATAAAGATTAGTAATAGAGATACCAAGGTATAAAAAGATATTCCTGCATAAAACGAATCAAAATGGGGTGCCATTTTGTAGAAATAGTCGATAAGTACTTCCCCGATTCCGATCTAGAGTATGCTCTATTCACTGATTAAAAATAACTATCAAGAGCAATTAATCCTTTATTTTTTTTTAAGTACCTATTCGGAGAAAGAAGAAACAGAAAAACAAAATGGAATAATAATAGATAGAATAGAAAAATTTTATTTTATTTTTCTTCATCCATATATAGCCTTCTTATCATAAGCCATGAACTGTACCTAATTCTTTATATCCATTGATATAACGGTATTTTATTGAAAAGATTAAGTTATTACTGAACAATGAAATTCTAATTATAATAAAGGATGAGATCAATTCCCAAGTGCTTTCTTATTAGCAGACAGAATTCATTGGTCTAATTTAGGACTGCGATGTATCTTTTTATTCTATCTACCCTACCAAAATATGGCGATAATAGAAAAAGAGCAGTCCTTACATTATTTTTGGCCATTGAGAGCCATGGAAGGTGAAAAATCTCATATACGGTTTGGAATAACGATGTGACAGTGATGTTATTATCGACTATGATTATCCAACAGTTTAAGTACAGTTGATAATTGAGCCCAGTCAAAATATGGTTTTTGGGGATGGAATCAACAGCGTCAACCTATAGGGTTTATTGTTTTCTAATTTCTTCTCTGGCAGAATGTGAGAGATTATTGTTTGATTTACCAGAAGTGGGGGGATTGTCTACAGGTTATCAAACTGAATATTCAGGTATCAAATATGGTTTGTTTACATTGTTTATTACTTAAATCTATTAGTTTCCTCATTATTTGTAACAGTTCTTTACTTGGGTGAATTGGGATTTATCTATTCCTTGTACATATTCGGTCCCGATTTTCTTAAAAAATCAAATGGATGGATTCTTTGGAATGACAATTGGTATATTATTTACCCATCTAAAAACTTAAAGTTTTCTGTTCATTTCTATCAATAAGATGGACTTTACCTAGATTGAGAATGGACCAGCTATTCGTCTGTGATAGAAATGAACAGAAACAAATAAGCTTTAGATAAATGTAATAAATTACCAATTGTCATTCCAAGAATCCATCCATTTGATTTTTTAATAAAAACTCAGGACTGAATATGACAAATAATAGATAAATGACAAACCACCTAAGTAATAGAACTGTTTCAAATAATGAGAAACTAATAGATTTTTTTCATAATATTTAAACATGCCATATTTGATACCTGAATATTCATAGTTTGATAACCTGCTAAACCCTCCTCTGCTTCTGGTAAATCAAAGGGTAATCTCTCATTGTTCGCTAGAGAAGAAATTAGAAACAATAAACCCAGGTTGAACGCCAGATTCCATCCCCAAAACCGTATTTTGACTGCGCTTCAATTATATCAATAAATACTTAACTTGTTGACAATCATGTTCGATAATAACATCACTATCACCTGTTCACTTTATTCCAAACCGTACATGAGATTTCAATTCAGGCGGCTCCTTGGCCAAAAATAATGTAAGTAACTCTTTTCTAATATTATCCATATTTTTGGTAGGGTAGATAGAATAAAAGAATATGAACTTTCCTAAGTTAGACCAATGGAATTCTGTCTGCTAGAATAATCAAAAGCCTTTGATTGATTTCCAATGTTATAATTGGAATTTCTCATTCAAACAGTAATAAATTCTTTCAACCAAAATACTCAAGGATAACCAATGGATATAAAGAACGATTACCAATTAGTTCATTGTTTTGATAAGAAAGGATCTAAGCTTCTTGCTCAAAAAAACAAATAAAATTTTCTTAATAATTGATTCCATTTCTTTTAGTTTCTGTTCTTCTTGAGAATAGTATTTTTGTAAAAAAATGAATATTAATTCGTTCTACTAAATTATTATTTTAATTAAATAAATATTGAATTAAATAGGTCGGAATCGTGAGGAGATTCCTACAATTCATTTCTACCACATTATACTACACATTTTGATTCATTTAATTAGGAATATCTTTTGAAAAACCTAGGATAATTTTTATTTTCCTGTGGACTATTATGTACCTTGCATTGAAATATTTCGACTTATTTACGATTTATCTCTTATTTTATACATAATGGATTTACCTAAAACTATACATGATACAGTGTAGTATTTCTGGGATTCAAGTTCTATACTTATGAGGGTCTGGGTAAAAATGTCAATCTTAGGGTTTATTCTGCCTTTTCATTGGGATTTATTCTTGTTTTTGTATATCCTTTTCTTTCTTCTGCGAACTCAGCTTTTTTGTTTCGGCTCATATTTATCTGGAACCATAATTGACTGTAATGATGATTTGCCGTGATGTTGTTGGTGGTTCAGAATATTCAAAATCTTCCATCTTTGGTCTGTTGGAGAGGAATTCTAAACTTCACTGGTTAATTGCAAGTCTTTTTTTGATAGTACTACTAGAGTTAATAAACATTTTGGAATTATTTGGTTGAGCAGCAGCTTATAGACCAGGACCTAATATTTATTATTCGACCCATTTAGGTTCATTTATCAGCAGTTTTTAACTCTTCCGTTTGAACTTATTTCTATAATTCTTTAGTATCCTTGATCCCATTTGAAACAAGGTGCCCAATAGGTGCTACTTAAATTTTAATTGATATTAGAAATTCTAAATCGAAATAAAAAACGAAAGGTTTTATTTTAATTAAATCTATTGCCAATACTTTAAATTGTTATGTAATTGATTCTAATCACTCAGATCCTTTGAAGATTATTCCTGGCCCAAATGAATCAAAATAAATGAGGGGTTTGGTGTGATGTTCAGGTAAGATACTTTTTGAGTAACCATTATTTTCTACTGGTATCCCTATTGATGATTCCCTAAACATGGAGTCAAAATTATGTGTCTCCAGCCATACTAAGTTCGCAAATATCAATCTTTTAACATTTTTAGAATTTATTTGATAGTCGACAATTATCAATTAGACATTTTTCTCAATCTTTGTTATAGCTATTAGCTGCTGAAGCAGCTATCAGGTTATCAACCAATTTCATCGATCCATCTAACAGGGAAAATCAATTGATCAATCAATCAGTTAATTTATTCAAGGGATTAATCGTAATCATCATCTATAATTTATTTTAATAATTCTCCTTTTGGGAGTTTGCATCTGCGACTTAAGTTCTTGTTTGACAATTTAAACAGAAATCAAAGTTTTTTACTAATGAATCGATTTTTAAATGGATTGATTCTGTATTCTTTGGATAAATTACTGCTTGGTCTGGTGTTTACAATAAGACCCTATATATTTTCCCTTCTAAAGATCGAAAATTTTTTATATTTTATAGTCAATTTCACCTATTCAGTAAAAAATGAACATGTATATGAATCTCCTTCTTTTTACAATTGGACACTCAGATGTATTAATTGTAACTTAGGACAGGTGTAAGCTAAGCAAATTCTTCTGGTTCAGCTCTTAAGGATTTATTGGTCTTAAGAGCTGTGAATCTGCTTGCTCCTCAATTTTTAGGTGTTCCATTCGTGGCAAAAAACAACTCAGCGTAATAGGTTTTGATGTTTATAACTCAATGTTAACAAATAGTAAAAATTTACAAATATGTATCTATCCACTCAATGTAGATCGCGGCTACTCCTCAATACCCAGATGTATTATCATGATTCGCAGCCTGGCGGTTCGAGATAATCATAGTGCTTCTGCTCCCGGAGAACCGAAAGGAGTCTGCGTAGGCTGTATCCGCCATAAATCTGCTTGCCCAACAAGTGAGAAGGTGTACGACTTTATTCAACACAATTACAACTCTGTAGGTGGCTCTTTTTGGTACTTACAAAAAAACTCAGGTGCGTTCATTTTATTCCTCTTTGAAAACAAAAACCGTAATCCCAACGTGATTTTTTTCGAGGACAAATTTTGTATATCATTTCGTATTTTGTCTTATTTTCCAGTGATTTATTAGTTAACAATATTGTATTTTTGATCAATATTGCATCTTCTTCGGTTTTAATTCTCCAGTCGTAGAACAATTGCATTGATGGGTGGTATACTATTTGTATTTGAATCTTTTCTTGTAGCTGGTACAGTCTATTTTGTTTTCTGATTCATTATTTCCAATTGGAATTTATAAAAAACAATTGGAGGAGAGGTTATCAATGGAAAATTTTTGAATCTCACTAACTAAAAAAATGATCTTCAAATTGGACTAGTTTACTCCCAGGATTATTCTACTTGAACAATTAATTTCTTATAACGTTACTCGAAATTTTTCCTTGTTTCCATTTCTGCAATCGTTGAGTTTCCCAATTAGGATTATTTTCTTTGTGATAAAAAATTTTTCCTCACAATTCAAATTAATTAATTCCTGTTTATCTTTTTTGAAGCTCCATACTTGAAGGAAAGAAACATCTTGTTTTCTTCTTTCTTCTTGTGGAATACTGGGTTAGATAATTTTTAATAGAGTTCTCAAAAAATCTTTATTTCTTACTTGAGCCCGTGATAAATTTGGAAAAAATAAATATATCAATTCCTATTTATAGGATTGGATATACAATATTATAATTTAGTAAATTATTAATTTATTCTGTCAAATCTCTTTTTCTTTCCCCTCAAAATAGGATTTTGGATTGAGAAAGAGCACATTACAGTCATTTTTGCATTCTGTGGAATCTTGTAAAATTCCTGAGCATGCTGTTGATTCAGATCAATATGGAGTGTACCACATGCATATGTTTACATCTTTCTCCTATTTGGTAATAGTGTCAATCATAAATAATCTAATTCGGAATCGTGGATACCCTCTCTCAGTCGATAATTTAAAAGCGACTGCCATTGCCTATTCTTCCCAATAACTCACATAGGTTTCTTAATCAGAATTTGTTCTATAACAGATTGGGACTTAATGAATTTATTTTGTGTCTCATGGTTGTGGTGCTGCACTGTTTTTTCTTGGCAGGAACAGTTTGTGATAGAACCACGTCTTGTTATCTCGACAGAATGGGGAATATCTATCCCAATGCCAAAAATGTTTACCATGTTCCAGTAGCTTCTCAGTAGCTTCTCTTACATTGCCAGGAGATAGGTGGTTTATTTGCAGAATCAGTAGTATTTTTAGAATAAATACTAGCAAAAATATCTTTTAATGTCAAAATACTAGTATAATGATTGGAATGATTTTAACTCCTATTTATTATTATCTGTAATAAATCCAACGTGTTCTATGGCTGCAAATATTTAATGTTCCCAAGCTCAATTTTGTAGATTCTGGACCACACGAGAACTGTTGTTTCGATCCTGTACCCTTCTCCCCATGTGGTATTGGTGACCCCTCCAGTTTCCGTTCTTTTCGCTATCATTGATAAGGTGCAAACTATCTTATTTAATTACTTTCATAGATAGTTCTGTGTGAAGAATGAAAGTTTATTTCAAAAATATTATATTCATTTATATAAAGTATTATATTATATTTTATAATTGCTTTTTATATTCTATTTTGAGATTAAGTATAATTCTTTATTAATTTTTTTTAAATTTCCCTGTACACAGTGCAAACAAAAAAGTAAATTATAAAAGTATAGAAAAAGTTAATTAGGTGTAATAAAGATCCATCTGAGCTTCTCAAAGTTTTTGAGAACCGTTTGAACAAACAGTTCTCAAAACAAACCTTCATTATATATGAAGACAATGTTCATCGCATTCTCTTCATGTAGTTCGTTCAATTCGATGTTCATGCGAATGAGACCCTGCTTCTAAAACTTCCTTCTAATAGATTGATTCAAAATAGCATATCCAAATTATAGAAATCTATATTAACTACAAGCTACTTAATTTGCCATAAAGGTTGATTGTTCTAGTATGTGAATAAATTGCGAATATGAATTAAGTAATAAATGCCCACGTTTCACTTGGATCCGCTCAATAAGATCCACGCCTCATTATTCTTGCTCCAGAAAGAATGCCTATGGTTAAAAGATTAAACCTAAACTAATAGTACGATAACTCAATAATCCAAACGTTGAGTTGGTGATATTTGTAATATTAATGAGAAAGAAGTGCGGCGCTTTGCCTCATTCTATTCAGTCTCATAATCAAAGATAAATGAATTTATTTAAGAGATCACTGTTTTACAAAATATCGATGTTTTTCGAAATGTAATAACTATAAAGGGCTAGTACTATGTGATCCGCGTAAAGAGCTGCGCGGCTCCAGTAACATCATACTTACGTGCATCATTAACCACTGGGATTGCAAACAGGTACTAATATTGCAGATTGGTAGGTTTCGTTAAAAGACCGGACGTGCGAAGCCTTGGTAAAAATAGTATGACGCAGTTATTGTACTTCGTCGTTTTAATCTTCCTAAGATTCGGATTCTAAGATAGAATCAGATGAATAATGAAACTCAGGAAGATTAATAATGTGCCATTGCCAATAAATGGCCCGAATAAATCAACAACAGTATGTAATCCGTTATGAATAAAAAGTAGCTATTATTCCCTTTTCCGACGATCGCGTAATCCTACGATTTCGTGGACTAATAAAGTCATCAAATGAATCATAATCACAATTGAAATGATCGAAAAAGAGATGTAGGTTAATATATTTCTAAAGTCGTAAATATCATAAATAAATAAAAAGTAAAAAGAGGTCTAGAAAATAAATAGAATTGGATGCATTATAGGATTCATTTGTATCCTTTTTGGGATGCCGCCACTCGGACTCGAACCGGATACTCTATTTTCATTCCTAGAGCAGTGTCTGCCAATTTCACACCATGGCAGCTAGCAGAATAATAATAGTTAAATTGTGTTGAATCGTCAGAATTCAAAGGAATGGATATAGTTAGTAAACATTAGAATCAATGAATAAATATACCAGTCAGGTCTTATTTGATTCTTTAATAATCTTTAGTTAAGTATCGTCATAGGATTCCGTTTTCATAATCTTTCATTACTAAAAATACTAAAAAATAAGCTCCCGAAAGGTTTGTTGCAATTTTTGTACTTTGCTTGCCTAATAAGAGATATGAACTAAGAATTTTTTCTATCTTCTTTTGAAGATTTCTTCCATTTATCCGATTCATGTGCCAAAACAAAAAGTCAATGAAAAAAAAACATTTCTTAGGTTTCTTTTTGTAATACAACTTCATCACCTAAATCAAGAACTTTTCGCAATTTTGATAAGCTTGGTTTAGTACCATATTCTTTTTTCTTCTTGACACCAAATGTACAAAGTGTAATTATAACACAATTAGTTTTTTGGTATTTTTGGATCGACACAAAAAGTTTGAATCTCTATCTTTTCACCCAATGAAAAATATTTTTCTATTGCGAAAATAAAAACAAAAAGTTAATTGATAAAAAGATAATACAAAAAAACTAAAACCAGTAGACAGAAAAATTCTTATTCTATACAGCAACTAAGTCTCTTTATATAAGACTTATATGTACTTATATGGAATATGGAACTATTAACTCTGTATCAATATTAGTAAATAGTAAATTTTTGTTATCTTAAAATTGAAAAATTCTTCCGTACATGCCACCAATTCAGATTATTCTCGAGTCTTTCTTACTGTTTGTCGCACAAAAACTTTTTGAATGTCCCGTGACCAGTTTAGCTAAAAGGCTTTTTGCAGCTAAATATCCCTTTCAAATATTTCTACAATACGTTTTTTTATTATAAATTACGTTTTGGAATATGTAATTCAAAAAAAGTTACTAATTTTATCGTTGTATGCTGAAAGGCATGTGTAATGATCGTTCTTTTTAGTCATTATCATACTTATTACGTTATGTGTTTAATAGTTGTTTCATTAAAAGATACAAATATAATAAAAATTTCTATGATATACATATGATATGTGCGCATCAGCACATAAAAGAAGAAAATTGGAATCTTATATTAATTGATAAAGTTACAGTGTGTACCTATACTATATTCAAACCAGCAGTTAATCTGTTAAACAAGACATTCAATATCTAATAAAAAAGCTAGTATCTTTTTCTTTGAACAATAATTAATTGGAAAATAACCTTTGTAAGTTATTTGAAGTCATATTATTCAAATATAATATTGTTAATATTAACTTATTATTGTTTGAGATCTTTAAAGTATCTAGAGGAAAAAAGTCATAATAATAAAAAATTCAATTTTCTTTTTGATTTTTTGTTGATTTCTTTGTATTGTTCTTTTCGAAAGAATAAGAATAGGGTGAATCATAAACAATTAAATTAATAAATTAAATTAATAGAATAAAAAATAAAATTTGTTTTCTTATGGAACATACATATCAATATCAAATGAATAATACAACCTTTTCTTCCAATTCCAGTTACTATGTCAATATTAAGTTTGGACTTCTGCTTGTTCCGACAGCAACAAAATATACGATGTATCTTGGGCTTTTCTTAGTGTTTTACTGTTGAGTATAATGGTGGTTTCGGCTAATTTGTCTATTCAGCAAATAAATGGGTTTTATCTATCAATATCTGGTCTTGGACCATCAATAATGATTTTCAGCAAGTTTGGACACTTGTTGATCATACTTCTCTTCATGTCGATACTAATTACTACGGCGGTTGGAATCGCTGGTTCTTATTACGGTATAATTATATGTCTCATGATCAAGATATTTGATTTTTGCTTATAGGTTTTCAATGCTTCATGTTGGGATTAGTTTACTAGTTCTAATTTGATACAAATTTATATTTTTGGGAAACTAGTTAGATATGTTTCCTAAGCATTAATAAGGTTTTGTTCACGACAAGTGCCTTAAGTCGCATCAAGGCTTTATGTAACTAATCGTGTAGGAGATTTTGGTTTATTATTAGGAATTTTAGGTCTTTATTGGATATGAGTAGTTTTAGAATTTCAGGATTTGTTCAGAAATAGTTAATAACTTGATCCATAATAATGGAGTTCATTCTTTATTTACTACTCTATGTGCTTCTTTATTATTCATGCTGCAATTTGAAAATCTGCACAATTTCCACTTCGTATAGTTACAAAGCGCCATGTGGAAGGGCCCACTCCTATTTGGCTCTTATACATGTACTGCTACTATGGTAGCAGCAGAATTTCTTGTAGCTCGGCTTTTCCTCTTTTCATGGTTATACCTTACATAATGGATCTTATTTCTTTTCAATAGGTGTATAATTCTATTAAGAGCTGGCTCTTGCTCAGAGACATTAAAAAGTTTAGCTTATTCTACAATGTCTCAATTGGGTTATATTAACATGTTAGCTCTGGGTATAGGTTTCTTTATCAGGCACTTTTATTCATTTGATCCCATATGCCCTACTCTAAAGCTTTGTGTGTTTTGGGATCTGGATCTATTATTCGTATTGGAACCCATTGTTGGATATTCTCAGATAAGAGTCAGAATATAGTTCTTATGGGTTTAAGTGTATTCCATTAAAAAACTTCTTTTTGTTGGTACACTTTCCTTTGTGGTATTCCTCTTGCTTGTTTAGTCCAAGATGAAATTCTTAATGATAGTTGATTGTATTCACCAATATTTACCATAATAGCTTATTTCACAGTGGGACTAACTGCATTTATATATTTCGTATATATTTACTTTTTTTGATGGGTATTTGAACTATTCATTTAAAATTACAGTAGCAGTATACTAAAATAGCTCATTCTATTCAATATCTATATGGGAAAAGCACCCAGAACAGTCAATAAAATGTATTTGTAAGATAATAGGCCTCCTTTTGCAAAGGATACATATAAAAATTAGTAATAATGAAATCAAATGCAAGTTTTCGTACTTACACATGGAAATAAATATACTTCCATGTATCCTCATGAATCGGACAATACCCTGCTATTTCCTCTGCACTTGTATTGGTATTATTTACTTTTGTTCGTTGGAATAATAGGAATTCTTTTTGATCAGGATCCAAAAAATTTTTGATATATTATCAAAATTACTAACTCCAAGGAAAACCCTTTTCATTCAAATTGGAATTCTCCTCCTGCTGCGGATTGGTATGAATTTTTCATAAATGCAATTTTTTCAGTAAGTATAGCCCTTTTCGGACTATTCATAGCATATATTTTCTATGGGTCTGTTTATTCATCTTTAAAAATTTGGACTTAATTAATTCATTTGTAAAAAATGAGTCCTAAAAGTTTTCTTGGACCGAATAAAAAATGATATATAATAATTGGTCATATAACCAACAACATAATTTTTTTTATACTAAGTTTTACCAGGTATATGATTGGCCAAAATTAATTCATTTTTGACAGACGTATAATTGATGGAATCACAAATAGAGTTGGTCTTGCAAGTTTCTTTATAGGAGAAGGAATCAAATATATATGGGGACGATATCGTCCTATCTATTCTTATTCATCTTATGTCTTAATATTTTTACTGATTTTTATTTTTTTTTAATTTGAATTTAATTTAATTTTTTTTGTTCATTATTAGGCTCAATATTATACAAGTCTTCAAGGATAGTTTTCTGTCGTAATAAATCCATTTTCGTTCTATCATTTCCGAAAGAGTTGATAAACTGAGTGGATATGTAAAGACTATTCTTTGTTTTCATCATGAACATATAAAAAAATGTTGAACATTTCATTTCATTACAGCATTTTCAAATCGATCATTTTTATATATCTGCAATGGACGATTCCATCGTTTTAGAATCAAAAGAGAAGTCACAAGGTTTTCAAACCCAAAAATGATCTTTTCCTTTTTCTCTTCTTTAGAATCTTCCCAATTCCAATTATCTTGATATCCATCAAGATAGAATCTTTATGCTGGGCCTATCTTTATGGGATGTCTCTTTCAAATAGGATGTCTCTTTAAAGTGAAGTGTAATTCATCCTTTGTTTTTTCTATTTCTCCATTCCTCCTCGGATCTCTTCCGTTATCTATTTGTCAGATCCTCCTTTTCTTCCTCCCACTTTCTCTCCTTTCTTCCGTTTTTTGGGGTTTCTTTCAGTTTCTTAGTGATAATAGGCACAGCATTCTGCTAAATAGACTGGGTGATAAATAAGAGAATACTAAGATTCAGGCATGATTTCTCAATTCTGGCTACAGTGCTTATTAGATCTAGATCAGATAAATGATTTTGCTGCATATCAGGAATAATACCAACCCATTCATGAATAAATAAGTAATTAACCAATAACAAAACTAGTTGATACAAATGAATCACTTGTTGTTTGCATCCGTGATAATGTTGACTAATCCAGCTAAAAGGTTGAACTTGGTAAAATAAAATGGTTGAATAATTGAAAAATATGAGATTATTCAGAATACACATTGAATGCTGAGATTACTTGTTGAATTTCTAGTAGTAAATCCATAATCCAAAAAGTTTTGTGATTGTTCAGAAGAAATGAAACAAAAGATACGGTAGAACTAGGACAGTTATTGTATGAGTCTACCCAATGCTATGCAGAGGCGCATAATAGATCGATATGAACATCGCGAGCTGTCCCGTATTAAAACCAGTTGTTGCTGATTACCTCCTTCGAGTTTCCTTCTTCCATAACCAGGCTCGGAAGGAAGAATAAGAAGACCCTATGGAGAATGTGGTCAGAAATCCATAATAGGTCCGACCACAACGACCGAATTATTATCTTCATATAAGGATAATAGATTACCTGGTGAATTTCAAAATATAAACCTCCTTTTTCTTTTCTTACGAATTTCTCGATTATTATATGATGATTTCTTAACTTTTTCCATATATAGAGACAGATAGACTATAAATGAGAAGCTGCATCTTATGTCCAGTGATACCATCTTCTTCAGTTGAATGACATCTCTTCTGTCAATGACACCAAAGGGATGGATATGAAATGCATGGAATTGGGATATAGATGGAATATAATGAAATAGAGCCTTTGGGTTCCCTATGAAATGAGGCATGGGACAGAGCCACGACGAAGAGAGTTCCAGGAGTTACGAGGCTTCGGACTCATATTGTTCATGGGTTGAGAACAGGAGGTTGAACTCTGGTGGGACTCTCCCGTTGTTCATCAGTAGCTCAGTGGTAGAGCGGTCGGCTGTTAACTGACTGGTCGTGGTTCGAATCCTACTTGGGGAGGTGGATTAATTCCCAAGGATGGATTCAAATTAAAGATGAAGAGGTGAATTAAAGGGCTCGCTTTGACCGTTGGGTTAAAGTAACCCATTCCTGTCTTTGTTTCTGGCCCATTCTATCTCATCGTATCATTCATTCTACGATATTTGAATCACCCTCAATGCCTGGTGTAGATCCGGGAAAATCCTTGTAAATCGCCAATTAAATAAATCATAATTAAAATTCTCCAGATGATGTACTAGCAGGTGTCAAGATACAGTCATCAATTCTCCCGATAGGCCACAATTATCATGATCAAACATATTAATGACTGAGAACATTTTGCTATACTACTATGCTTGTATCACTTGTACTTTATACTTATGCACTCTGCTAATGCTGCCCAAAGCCTGGCTGAGTAGAGTTACGAGAAATTAAAACACAAATACAGTTCGAAAGGTTACTATATGTAAATTTTTTCCTCATTCATTCAAGATAAATAAAAAGTAAAATACATTTCCATTTCTGACAAAGACCCATCAATAACTTTGCGTCCGCCTCCCGATCCAGATTTTCTACCCCCCAGAGGGTAAAGGAAGGTCACTGTACAGGAGCCCAGTTGCTTAGGCGGGAGGATTCAGACCCCATTACCGTAAGGTTCGTGGCCACGTGCTCTCTCTAGTCTCTAGACTACAGGCCCCACCTTGTCTCCGCTGGATCTCTGTTCCGGTGCAAAAGGAACCTTCCCTCTCCTCAGTATATTTCGCGGAGTTAGAAGATGTGAAAGCGCGTTCTCTCTATAAGACAGCGCGCGTTCGAGGTGTGAAGTGGGAGAGAAGAGATGTCATGGTGGGGTTTTGAATAAGACGACCTTTGCATTTTTATTTTCTCTTTTTAGCATAATTTTAAAAAGTCAAAATAGGAGGTGTTAAGCTTTTATCATTCTGGCGTCCAGGCTTCTATTTTCCAGGACCTCCCTACAGTATCGTACACATTAAGTTTAACACAAGTTGGGATGGATTGGTGGTTCCTCTACGCCTAGGACATAGAATATCAGACCATGAACGAAGAAAGATGAGAAAAGCTATAGTGGCTAGTGATTGTGAGGCTGATTCTTGACTGGAAGGACACCAAAAAGACTCTGCCCTTCATCCCTTGGATGAATGGGGGAGGAGCGGAGGCAGAGGTTTTGGTTTTTCATGATGTCAAAGAGTTGAACAATGAAAATGGTGTGATGCAGTCGAATTGATCAAGGTCGTGTAGGAACCGGGTTCAAATCTCTCGATCTGTTGGGATGCCTCAGCTGCATCATCACTGCACTTCGAGCACCTTCATCATGTGTCGGCGGCTCGTCTCGCCGTGACCTTATCTTATGAATTCTCAATACTTCTGTCGCTCCATCCCACAGAACAGAGAACCATCGCTGTCTCGGCTGTGCTGCCGAAGGCTCTGAGAAGTCGGAATAGAGCACTCATCTTGGGGTGGGCTTACTACTTAGATCACTTTCGCGGTTATCCGCTCCGCGCTTGGCTGCCCGGCGTTTGCCGTGGGCACGATAACTGGTACACAGGGGTGCGTCCTTCCAGTCCTCATTACTGGGAAGGTCTCTCAATGCTCTAACGCGCACACCGGATATGGACCAGACTGTCTCACGACGTTCACAGACAGCTCACGTACCGCTTGTGGGCGAACAGCCCAACCCTTGGAACATACAGCCCCAGGTGGCAGAGAGCCGACATCGGTGCCAAACCTTCCCGTCGATGAACTCTTGGGAAGATCAGCCTGTTATCCTATGATGCTTTATCCGTTGAGCGACGGCTGCCACTCAGCACCGTCGGATCACTAAGGCCGACTTTCGTCCTATGAGCTGGGTGGAGTCTTCCAGTCAAGCTCCCTTCTGCCTTTGCCTCGAGGGCCAATCTCACGTCAGCCCGGGAAACCTTTACGCCTCCGTTACCTTTTGGGAGGCCTACGCCCCATAGAAACTGTCTACTGGACTGTCCCTTGGCCCGTAAGACCTGGCCACACAGGTGCAAATTCTAGCTCTTCAGAGTGGTATCTCACTGATGGCTCAGGCCCCCCGGAAGAGCCTTCTTTGCCTTCCACCTAAGCTGCGCAGGAAGGCCCAAAAGCCAATCCCAGGAACAGTAAAGCTTCATAGGGTCTTTCTGTCCAGATTTTTAGGTAGTCCGCATCTTCGAACATGTCTATTTCACCAAACCTCTCTCTCCGGGACGGGTACCCAGATCATTACGCGCCTTTCGTGCGGGTCGGAACTTACCGACAAGGAATTCGCTACCTTAGGACCGTTATAGTTACGGCCGCCGTTCACCAGGGCTTCTGGTCGCCAGCTCCCCTGTCATCAGGTCACCCAGCTGTGACCTTCCACGGCACTGGGCAGTCCAGCCCCAGCATGGTCTTACGACTTTGCAGAGACCTGTGTTTTGGTAAACAGTCGCCCAGGCCTGGTCACCGACCCCCCAGCGAGGAGGCGCCCTTCTCCCGAAGTTGCAGAGGGCTATTTTGCCGAGTTGTAAGTTGTCTCGCGCCTAGGTGTCTCTACCTACCCACCTGCATGTCGGTTTCGAATTTTAGGTACCCTTTTGTTGAAGGTCGTTCGAGCTTTTCTGGGGTATGGCATACAGGTTGCCAGCGCCATGGCGCCTGGTACTCGGACATTGGCTTGAGGCCTTTCTCTACCCCTTCTTACCTGCAAGCAAGGTCCTGCCCGTCATGAATCGATAACCATCTTTCAGCTGTAACCTAGCCTCACCTCCGTCCTCAGGACCAGCAAAGTGGTACAGAATATTCACCTGTTTGTCCATCGGCTACTTCTTTCAGCTGATCTTAGGCCTGACTCACCCTCCGTGGACAGACCTTGGAGGAACCCTTAGGTTTTCGGGCATTGGATTCTCACCAATGTTTGCGTTACTCAAGCCGACATTCTCGCTACTTCATCCACACCTGCTTGTGGGTGCTTCCCTCCTAAGCGGAACGCTCCCCTACCGATGCATTTTACATCCTATTCAGCAGATCATAGCCCCGTTCCATCTTCGGCGCAAGAGCCTGCTCGATCAGTGAGCTGTACTGCCTCTTTCCAAGGGTGGCTGCTTCTGGAGCAAACCTCTGGCTGTCTCTGCACCTACCTCCTTTATCACTGAGCGGTCATTTTGAGGCCTTGGCTGGTGATCAGGCTGTTTCCCTCCTCGACGATGAAGCTTATCCCCATCGTCTCACTGCCACGACCTCGGCCCTGTTATTTTTAGGTCATATCTGGTATTCAGAGTTTGCCTCGATTTGGTACCGCTCTCACTTGTACACCAGAAACAGTACTTTACCTAGATGTCAGTCAGCGCACTGCACCTCAGCGCATTTCGGGGAGAACCAGCTAGCTCCTGGGTTCAGTGGCATTTCACCTAACCACAGCTCATCCGCGTTCACCAACATCGGTGGTTCGGACCTCCGCCAGTTTCACCCCAAGCTTCATCTGGTCGGATGGATCACCCAGGTTTCGGGTCCACCAAAACTGGTGACAATCGCCCTATAGAGACTCGCGCTCGCTACGGCTCCAGTGGGTTCCTTAACCAAGCCACGCCTGAGTCGCCGGCTCATTCTTCAACAGGCACGCGGTCAAGTCCATTCTCCTCCTGGCAGAGCTCACAGGTTTCATGTTATTTCACTCCCGATGGAGTTTCTTTCACCTTCCTCACGGTACTACTTCGCTATCAATGGTCACCCAGGAGTGTTGTACAAGGTGGTCTGCCTGATTCCGCACGAGATTCCACGGTATTTCCATGCTACTCGGGTCAGAGCGCAAACTAGTGATGCTTTCGGCTGCTGGACTCTCGCCATCGGTGCAGCACTCACTGCTTCCCTTCGCCTTTGACAACATTATCTCCCACAACCCCACGTTTTCACGGTTTAAACTTCTCCCATTTCGCTCGCCGCTACAGGAATCGCTTTCCTTTCTTTCCTCTGGCTACTAAGATGTTTCAGTTCTACTGGGTTGTCTCTTACCCATGGATTCGGCAGGTTCGAAGGTTGACCTATTCCGGAATCTCGGATCTATGTATTTTCAACTCCCGAAGCATTTCGTCGCTTGCACGCCCTTCACTCGTCTCTGGGTGCCTAGGTATCACCGTAAGCCTTTCACTCATTTGAACCTCGCCCATTAGAATTAACATTAAGGCTATGCCATCCTAAGGTGCTGCTAAATGGAAGGATCTTATCAACGTCCATGAATGAAATCATAGATCGAACTGCAGATCGGAAAAATTGGGTGCTATCATATTATCAGATTAAGTTCACGGGCTGGGATAGCGGACTCGAACCGGCATCCGCCACAGGGTAAACCACCGCCTCTCAGGCCTCCCAGACTGGTCCACCATAGAGGCCAACGATGGACAATAACTCCCAGACCTGGCTGCTTTCGCGTACTGTGCTCAGAAGGCAACTCTTCTCAAATCTCAAAAGTGCTGATTTGGGAATCCCATTCTAGAGATTCTTGTGGTTCCAGAAGAATCCATACAGAGAATAGAGCGGAGAGCTCTCCCCCTTTTTTTCCGCCCGACTTTTGGTCTTAAGAATGCTGGTTGCAGAACGAGTGATTGCCCCTTCTCCGACCTTACTGCCCAACCGAGGCGGACGGCTAATACAGCCCCTTGAACAGGGTGCCATGGTCGTCCGTGACCTGGCACCGAGGCGTCGCCAGGGTGATCTCGTAGTTCCTACGGGGGTGGAGACGATAGGGTCGGTCCATGGATTTTCCTTCCTTTGCACATTTCCTCCAAAGGGTTGAAGGAATGGTGCATCAAGCTATTCACAGAGACCAGCAGTCCTCTTCCCCAGAGATCCCAGATGGGGAACCTAGAAACCGCCGACTCCAGCACTATAGTCATGCGATCCATATAGATCTGACCAACTGCCCATCCTACCTCCTCTACGTTCTTACGACAGCCTTCTTTTGTCTCAGTAGAGTCTCTTTCAGTGGCCATGTTTCGGTCCTCTTCCCCGACTAGAAAGAGTAGGCCACCGGTTCCAGGTACAAGATACTATCATTACCGCCTGGACGTGATTGAACCTCAACCCGTAATCGCAACGACCCAATTGCAAGAGCGGAGCTCTACCAACTGAAACTATATCCCCCAGGCCTGGGTATGCATGAAAGGTCAGATACTTCTTCTATTCTTTCTGGCGCAGCTGGGCCATCCCTGGACTTGAACCAGAGACCTCGCGCCCGTGAAGTAAATCATCGCACCACGATCAACCAATTGGGAAGATCAATAGATTCTTTTTCAAGACGATTCATCTTCCAGACGCAGCATACAACTCTCGTTGTACTGCGCTCTTCAAAGTGTGTTTATTCCCCTTCTCCCTCACCATGGCAAGTCTTTGTCAAAATAGCACTCCGATGGGAAGAAAAGAAGGCGTTAGAGACCTCCTGGCCCAACCTAGACACTCTAAGATCCTTTTTCAAACCTGCTCCCATTTCGGAGTCAAAGTAGATAAATAGACACATCCCATTTGCACTGATCGTGGGGCGCTCGTAGTGCCTGAGGGTCGAAGACCAAGTGATTAGCATACCAAGCATTCTTCTTATGGCTGATCAATCTCCTGGTCCCTGCGGAAAGAAAGAATTTCGCGTTCTTCCTTTCGGGGAGGATTAGGAAATCTAATGATTGCTGCTTTATCAGACCTCCGAGGCATGAAAAAAAGGCTCGAATGGTACAATCCTCCGTCACCCCAGAATGAAGAGGTGATCTCATGGATTCTTGGTCTGTGAGATGCGTTGTTAGGTGCTCCCATTTTCCATTAGAGGCCAGTGACAAACCTGCCTCCGAATAGCTGCCCATACACTGATAGGGATGTATGGATTCTCGAGAAGAGAAGGAGCCATGGTGGTCCCCCGGACCGCCCGGTCCCACAGTGAATAAGTTAGATCATTGGATCTCACCCGAGTCGCCCCATCTGCCATCTGAGGACAAAGTTTGATTTCAAACTCCGATTCAGACGGGAGTACGCCATGCTAATGTGCCTTGGATGATCCACATCTCGGGTCAGGCGCTGATGAGCACATGAACTATCCACATGTGGCGAGGCCCTCACAGCCCAGGCACAGCGACACGCAATTATCAGGCGCGCTCTACACTGAGCTAATAGCCGTCGTGTAGGCCTCCAATTGGGAGGCCTGCTATGCAAGCAGAAAACCCCATCCCTCTCTTTCCTTTTTGCGCCCCCGCCACGTGAGGACGTGGGGGCAAAAATCCCTCAACTTGTTCCGACCCTAGGATAATAAGCTCATGAGCTTGGTCTTACTTCACCGTCGAGAGCGAAAGGGGACTTCCATATCAGAAAGCAGCTCAGACGTAGCTCGCTTCTTTTGGGGTGTGAAGCAGTGTAAACCAAATACCCAGCAGCAAGCATTAGCTCTCCTGAAAGAGAGGTGATCCAGCCACTGCTTCCAGTACGGCTACCTTGTTGACTTTCCACTCCAGTCACTGCTTGCCTTCAGCATCCCCTCACTTGCGGTTGGTAACGGCTGAGCATGGCCAGCTCCCATAGTGTGACGGGCGGTGTGCTTACAAGGCCAGGAACGAATTCACCGCCGTATGGCTGACCGGCGGCGACAACATTCCCGATTCATGCGGGCGGGTTGCAGCCTGCAATCCAACGAGGACGGGTTTTGGGGTTGGGATCACCCTCGCGGGATCCCCCGGCCATTGGCACGTGTATCCGGGGCATAAGGAAGGCATGACGACGATCTCACCTTCCTCGGCTTATCACCGGCAGTCTGTTCCAGGGTTCCAAACTCAATGTAGCAACTAAACGCGAGGTTGCGCTCGTTGCAGGAGTTAACAGCACCTTGCAGCACAGCTTGGCTGACGACCGTGCGCACCTGTCCGCGTTCCCGAAGGCACCCCTCTCTTTCAAGAGGATTCTACATGTCAAGCCTGGTAGGTTCTTCGCTTTGCATCAGATTAAACCACATGCTCCACCGCTGTACGGGCCCCGTCAATTCCTTTGAGTTTCATTCTCTTGCGAACATGCTCCCCAGGCGGATACTTAACGCGTTGCTTCACAGCACTGCAGGTCCCATTACACGGCACTAGTATCCATCGTTTACGGCTAGGACTGCAAGTTATCCTAATCCCATTTGCTCCTAACTCAAATCTCTCAGTGTCAGTGTCAGCGAGTGCTTTCGCCGTTGGTGTTCTTTCCGATCTCTACGCATTCCATCACCGGAAGTTCCCTCTGCCCTACCGTACTCCAAGCTTGGTAGTTTCCGCCTGTCCAGGGTTGAGCCCTGGGTTTGACAGCGGACTTGAAAAACCACCTACAGACGCTTTACGCCCAATCATTCCGGATAACAACACATCCTCTACATCTTACCTGGCTGCTGGCACAGAGTTAGCCGATACTTGTCCTCAGATACCGTCATTGTTTCTTCTCGAGAGAAAAGAAGTTCGACCGTGGGCAGCCTCCACTTTATTGCTCCATCAGGCCTTTCGTACGTGCGGAAAATTCCCCACCTCCCGTAGAGTCTGGGCCGTCTTCCACCAGTCCCAGTGGCTGATCATCCTCTCGGACCAGCTACTGATCATCGCCTTGGAAAGCTATTGTCCTCCCCTTTCTAATCAGACGCGGCCCTCCTCAGGCGGATTCCCCCTTTTTACTCCCCCAGCCGGGGGGGTATTCCCAATTTCCCAGTTGTTTTTTCCCCCCCCAAAGGGCAGGTTCTTACGCGTTACTCACCCGTCCGCCCCCGGAAACCCCCCGTCCGATTTGCAGGGTTTAAGCATGCCGCCAGGGGTTCACCCTAGCCAGGATCGAACTCTCCAGGTTCTGGTTACCCCCCCCCTTTAAAACTTCCTTTTTTCCCCCAGACAAAGCGGATTCAGGGTGTCTTTTATTCCAAGGCTAACCTGATCCATGCCCTTTCCCCAATTTTGGCCTGGATTTCCCTCCCCAATAAAACCTTTCCCCTCCCCTATCACGTCAATCCCACGAGCCTCTTATCCATTCTCCTTGGATCCGGGACGGCGGGGCAAGTCAAAAAAAAAAACTAAATTGGGTTTTTAGGGATAATCAGGCCCCAACGATGATTTCCCACCACCCCAAGGGTGACCTCTCCCGGGGAGTTATACCCCTCCCCCCCCATCGAGAAATAGAACCCTAACCCTAAGGCAAAGGGTCAGAAACTAAAGCGCCACTTTCCCCTGAACAACTTGGACCCGGGAAACCTTCTTTTCGCCCCTATTATGGATATATGGATATAAAATAAGGGGAAAAATGGATTAAATTTTCCCTTTTGCTCCTATCGGAAATAGGATTGGCTAGGGATTCAGCCATAGCACATGGTTTCAAAAAAAAAACCCGGGGATTTTCCCGACCCTAAATCGAGCTTTTTACATGAAAAAGATTTTTTTCGGCTTTGTTCTATTCGATACAGTGGGAGAAGAACCCGATTCGGTATTTTTAAAAAAGAAGCAAAAAAGGGTAAGGATGATGGATCCCTTCTTCTTGCCCAAAATTTTTACCTTTTCCAGAAAAACTGGACCCCCTTTTTTTAATTTCCATTCAAATTTCCCTTTTCCCAATGTTTTTAAAACCCCTTTTTGAGACCTCGAAAAATGAAATGGACAAATTTTTTTCTTGGGAAATTAAAAGATTCTCCTACAAAAGGAAAAGGATTACCATTAACTACTTCATTTCATTTATGAATTTCATAGTAATGAAACATGCCCCACCGGGACAAATTTGTAACCTACCCTCTTGCCTAACGGGAAAAAATTGCCCCAAAGGGAAAAGCCCTTTCATTCGGGATCGACATGGGGCCCAACTCCATTCTTTTAAAATCCTGTTGTATTTTTGGGAAGCAGGTTGACCCCCCTTTCCCTTCTCCCAAAAACCCTCTTATGACCCCCTTTCTCCTCGGCCCCACAGAACAGAGACAAAAAAAAATGTGGGGCTGGTCCCAACGGTTCGTCAGGGAAAAAAGGACTCCCGGCCCGGATCCCCTAATAATATAAAAAAAAGAACTGTTTTTTTCGGTATATTTTCCCCCATTTTCGGGTTCCTTACCGCGGGCCCCCCCAATGACCCGGATCAAAAGATTCCTTAAACACAACATAGGTCATCAAAGGATCTGGGGCTTTTTCCCCCAAAGCAAAAAGCCAGGATATTTCTGAAAATTTTTTCCCCTTTTAAAGGTTTTTTAAGCATGGAAAAGCTCACCCAACCCCCGTAAATTTTTGGACCCAATTAGGTTTTCCTTGGGGAATATCGGGAAAGGGGTTGGAATGAATAATATCGATTCATACAGAAAAAAAGGCTCTTTTTGGATTGAAACGCTTACCTGGGATGGGATAGGAAGGGGAAAAAAACAGAAGATTTCACAGGGTACTTTGACTTTTGATCCAAAAATAAACTTTCTTTCCTTGCTCAGAAGAAAATGGGTCAGATTCTTAAAGGGTCAACAAACCTATAGGACAAGGAATGATGGGAAGGGGAAAAAAAAGAAGGGGAAAGAAAATCAAATGAAATAAGAAAAAAAACAAACAATAAAAGAAAAAAAAAATCAAATAAATAAAAAAATTAAAAAAAAAAAGGTAAAAAGATAGAAAAAGGGCCCCGATTCCCAAAAAGAAAAAATTCAAACTCGAAAAGGGTCTTTCTGATTCTCCCAAAAATGAGAACAAAAGGTTGATCAGAAAGGTCTCTTGTTCTTATTATAAGGTCGTGATTTGATCCCATGTTTTTGGGAAAAACCACCAAAACTTCTCCTTTTATCATAAATGGAAAGTCTCCATTGGAACCCGGGAAAAAGTGACTGAATTGGTCTTGGGTTTCCCCTTCAGGACGGGTGGAAGAAAGGAGGGAAATTTTCGAACGGGAAAAGGAAACAATTACTTGAAAAAATTGGGCGAGGGCCGTATGGGGGAAAATTTTGTACGGGTTTTGTGGGGGTTGGGGAAAGGGTAAAATTTCCCGTCAACCTTTCCTTTACCCCAAAAAAAAACTCTGCCTTACGTAAAGTTTTCCCGGGACGATTAACCTCTGGTTTTAAATCCTGTTTTATACCAGGGAGGGCCCTAAATTTTCAGAACATTCTCTTTTATTAATAAGAGGAGGAAGGGTTAAGTTTGCGGGGTGAATATCCCCATTGTTCGGAACCCCAGATGCTGTCGGGGAAAGGATCGTCAACAAAGGGCGTTCCCAGTGCGTTGTGATTCATCCAAGACTTGTATCATTTGATGATGCCCTTAAAAAACGCTAGAAACATGTAAATGTATAATCCCCAAAAACGAAAGTTTCGTAAGGGGACTAAACGGGTACCATGAGGCCCAAAATCTTCTTTCTAAAATTCGATTCGGAACTATTAAAAGTCCAAAAATTTAATATTAAAATCATTTCAGGGGGTTTTTTCCCACTTTGTCCCTGTCCCCAAACAATTCAAAAAACCTCGACTTTTCAGAACAGGTCAAATCAAAAAAACAATGATTCCAAAACTTCTTTTTACATTCACTATTTCAAAAACCCAAAGGGCTCAAACTATGGATATTAAAAAAAGGGGTTTCCAATCCTAGCAGGGAAAAGAAAAGGAGAAACGGTCTCAATTTTAAAAGGGTGAGTAAACAGAATTCCATACTCGATCTCATAGATACATATAAATTCTGTGGAAAGCCGTATTCGATGAAAGAATCGTATGTATTACGGCAGAATCTTTCATATCTCAGATCCACCTACAATATGGGGTTAAAAAGCCAAAATAAGTGATTCGTTTTAGCCCTTATAAAAGAAAACTGATTCTTGGCAGACCTCTTACCACGCTCATGTCGTCGAAAGTACTGCAAGGAAGAGCTTTGCAAATCCGATCAATTTATCCATGTCGATTAGTTAACATGTTGGTTAGCCATGTTATGAAACACGGGGGAAAAATCATTGAAGCTTATCAAATTATCTATCGAGCCGTGAAAAGATTCAGCAAAGGCGAAACAAATCCACTATCTGTTTTACGTCAAGCAATACGTGTGAAGTGGCTCCCGCAGTAAAGTAAAGCAAGACGTGTGGGCGGATCGACTCATCAAGTTCCCTATTGAAATAGGATCTACACAAGGAAAAGCACTTGCCATTCGTTGGTTATTAAGGAGCATCCCGAAAACGTCGGTCGAAATAGGATTTTAAAATTGGTTGGGGGTTGAATTTCTGAAAAGGGGGTGGCGATGCTATACAAAAAAGGGAAAAGGGAGCTCAAAATTGCAGAGGAAAAATAGAGTTTTTGAAATTTTCGTTAATCCTAAACAGGATCTATATAGACACATAGATCCATGGATCCTCCCATCTCGATCGGAAAGAATCAATGAAAAAAAAGGGAATCAAGGTTTGGGTCGATATCTTTCTCGAAACAAGAAAAGGAAAAAAAATAAAACCCAAAACCAGGGAATCAACAAAACCTCCCCGGGGTTTGGGCAAGAAAAAGAAGGGGATTTTGTAAAAATATCAGGGAATTTAAGGTTTGACCCCTATTCATGGGTTTCCCTAAATACCCATTAAAAAATGGGAAAGTTCAAAAATTGGGATTTTTTCCCGGAATTGGTTTCGTTCAATTCTTGATCTGGCATGTACAGAATAAAAACTTCATTCTCGATTCGCCCAAAAATTTTTTATGAAAGCTTTTTCATTTGCTTCTTTTCCCAGGGAAAGTTTCATTTCCCAAAATGTATCCAAATTTTTTGGGGGGTTAATTCTTCTTTTTTGTTTAATCGTTTCCCAACCCCCTGATAAAAGATAGCCCTTTGGGTTTCCCTTCTTCTTTTCCCAACAAGTTTATTAATGAGCATGGTTTTGGAAATGGAGAAGAATATAGTTAGTTTTGGGGGAAATTTCCAAACAACAATTTCAGCGAAATCTTTCAATTTCTTATTTTACTATGTTAAACTCTTGTATTCCTCTATCCGTAGAGTACATTGAAAATTTTCCAAAAAAGGGGTATAAAAGTTTTTTTATTCCCCTTTAACAATTTCCCAGGAGGAATGTTTTTATGTGGGGGTAACGTTTAATAAATTCTTTGTGGGTCCCGAATGTTTCAGTTTATTTCCTACCTTTATCTGGATATCCCAAAAGATGTACGGGCTAATGGGGCTACTACAAAAAATTTAATTTATAAATTTGGGCAAGCTCTTCTATTCCGGTTTTATGGGTTTTTCTTGGGTATATGGTTCATCTGGGGAGATCAACTTCAAAAAATAGTAATGGTCTTATCAATACACAAATGTATAACCCCGGGGAAATTTTAAATTTCGCTTATATTCATCACTGTAAAGGGGGGGGTTTCAAAACCCCCCCGTCCCCTTTTTTCAATGGACTCCCGACGTATACGAAGGTGCGGTTCCCTTCGACAAATTCTACCTCTATATCTATCTCTGAGATGTTTTGGGTTTTCCCAAAAATCCATAGACATCAGAAAGAAATCTATCCCCCCCCAGACCAAAAATAACTTTTTCCCAAAAATTTTTTTGATCTTTTTTTTTTTCAAAAAAACAATTAAAGGGGAAGCGGGGGCGGGAAAAACGAATCTCTTTATGATAAACAGATCCATTTTCAAATTCGTTTTCAGGGGGGTTCCCACAAAGGGGTCGTTTTAAAGGCGTATCAATGCAATTTTCGATGTAGATGCTACATTTTTGGTTCTCCCTTGGGGCCCTTGAATGTAATAAGGGCATCCCTTGACAAAAAGGGTCACCTGAATTTATCATCTCATGGCTGTGAACAAAACAAATCAGATGGTTTTTTTCCCCAAACTTTCTGGCCTTTCCCCCCTGCAGAAACCCAAAGGGCAAAAATTTAAAAAGTATATTCCCAAACCCCTGATGGGTTCCTCGAAAAAATTAAAAATTAGTAATCTTTTTTTAAAAAACAACAGATTCGGTCAACATAGGGAAGGTAATCAAAAAAAGAAAAAAATGAGTTCTTTTTCTTTTATCATAAAACCGTGCGAGAAAAGAAAATTTATACGGTTTTTAATAAAAGAAAAGAGTGAGAATCCTTTTTCGGCTCTCTCTCCCCCCCCGTGTTCTTTTCTTTCTTTACTTCCCGGCCTTCAGCTTACCCAAAATTTTTTATATTCCTTTTTTTTCTCATCAAAGAATGGCATCTTCTTTAAAAACCTAGCTATTCTTAAATGATATTGGGAATCATTTATTACTCAAACAAACATGAAACTTGCTTGATATTGTCCATCAGTCAAATCGGGTATGTAATTGGAATAATTTTTGGGACCCCAAATGAGAAAAATAAAGCATGATAACTTATATGTTGTTCTATATCAATGAATCTGGGAATTTTTTTGTTCTTTGTATTATTTAGCCCGGTCCCGGAAACCCTGAAAACTTGGGTTAGAAAGGTTATCAAAAGTTTTTTTTGGGCTCTCTTTTCCCCTTTTTATTTCTTACCCCTAGGAGGTCTTCCTCCCCCCCTGGCGGGTTTTTAAAAACTCCACCCTATTCTGGTGTGGATGAGCGGCCTATATTTCTTGGTTTCCAATAGGACTCCTTACGGGGCGTTGTTTCTATCTACCCTTTTTCTAAAAAAATAGGGTGTGATTGAACAAAAAAGAAATAACCCTCACGTGCAAATTATGAAGATCTCCTTTAAGATCAAACAATTCCATCGAATTGAGTATGACTGTATAATGATAGCGTCTACTGGGAATATCCAATGAACCCATTCTTGCAATTGCTCAGGATACCCTCTTTTAGCTTTTGGCTTCTAGGTCTATTTCTTAGTTCAGATCCCTCTTACTAACTAGGATAAAAAAAATTAGTAGATCTGTTCCCTTTAAAATGGAATGGGCTGGGGTTATAGACTTATAATCATGGAATCGAGTCGATTCCATGATTATAAATTCATTCATATCAGCCAGACGGGTGGGGTTATTACATTCTTATTATGAGAAGGGTCATTTCAAGCCTGTAAATAGTACTATGTTTACATGGAGATTCGTCATTGCATTTCTATTAATTAGGAATAGGCAAATATGGACCTGCTTTTGACATATCTATCGCTATTTGGCTCCATATTCACTGCTTTAGGCTTCTGAATCATGAGAAATAGGTTTGATTGTACATCTTTTGATATATATATAAGGATAAGGTCTCCTCGGATAACGTAATTTAAATCGAGGAGAATTTGCCTCCACCACGACTCGGGCCTATGTGAAGCATGACCAGTCGAAATACTCCAGGGCTCCACCTTTGTCATATAATGTCATATATTCCATACATATCACACTAGATAGATATCATATTCATAGGAATACGATTCACTTTCAAGATGCCTTGATGGTGAAATGGTAGACACGCGAGACTCAAAATCCTCGTGCTAAAAGAGGCGTGGAGGTTCGAGTCTCTTCAAGGCATAATATTGAAATGCTCATTGAATGAGCAATTCAATAAATTTCGGATCTAATCAATATTGATATACAGGTATCTTATGATGCAGAAGTATTCCGCTCGTCCCGATCCGAGTCGGGCTGTGGAATTGGAATAGGTTTAAAGCGGCGGATCACGAAATCTTGGCGATCTTCTCTATCTAATGGATGAGGTCTGTTTGAATCGTCGTATACTACATTACCTAGTCCGTTTAGGGATTGGCGACCCCTTCAGTGACTTTGGCACTGGACGCCCCAAAAATGGTACTATCGGGTCAGGTGAATTAGAGAATAGACAGACGTCTGTTGGCGTTGGCATTCCAGCCTTCTCCTTCTCCTTTCAGGGCCTATCCGAAGAGAATCCAGTACCCTTTGGTCGTGAATATCTGAATAGGACAGAACCGGCCTCCGTGGATATCTTTGCTTCAAACAAAACAATTAGAATTAGGCTCAGGGAAACTGGAATGTGTATTATCATATGGGAATCTTCCAATTGAGAAGATCTATCGACCTGAGACGAAGAAAGGTCTATCTATTTTCTTTAGTTATTCAGTTAAACCAATGATTCGTTATTGGAGCAGATATATAACAACCATTTCATCGGACTTTGATTTTCGATGGATTTCCATAGTTTCATTAATGAAATTGTTTGATGTAGTGAGTAATAGGCTCTGGTTGTTCGCCCTTCAAGAATTCTTGTTTAGGCAGTTCATATCATCCATACATAATATTTTGATCTAAGATTTCAATTCTTCCATGTTTCAGCAGTAGCATATTGTTCCATGGAGCTAAGGTCCGAAATATGGAATAAACAAGTGTTTCCACGACTCTATCACCCAGCCAATTCTCTTCCATAATCCCTTTTTCGTGGCCACATATCTTTACGACTAAGGAATGAAATCTTTCTCCTGTTACATGAATCAAATCTTTCATTTCATCCGGGAAAAGCCATCCTTTATCATCAAACTGACTGCAATCTTTTTCTGTCCGTGAGGATCCCTTCCCAGAGCGCCTTCTATTTTACTTCTAATAGGCCATGAACTAGAGCAGAATCATTCTCAACGAATCCATAAGAAGTGATCAATTTTTTCATCGGGTCCGGGTGAAGACCAAAGATCTTGAGCGACCGATCCGGCAGAACAACTCAAAGATAAAAAGTATCGTTAATTTCTTCATGCTCGTTCCAAGTTCAGTACCATTTGTACAAATAAAATCCCCTTCTTACATGATTTCTTCTTCATATAGATAGATATAG
>JAFKAK010000476.1:0-22313 GCA_019914995.1 Acanthochlamys bracteata
GTGAGGCTGTTGTCGCTGCTGCTGCTCAGGTGAGAGAACCGCAACATTGACTCTTTGGCATGCACTAATTCGCTTTAGCCACCGCGAAAGATTGCAGATGCGTTTTGGACGTGTAGAGCTCGTCATCGTCGCCATCTTCTTTTACGTAATAGGTACAGTCCAATCCACCGATACAGTACTAAGTCAAAGTCTGAGTATAATCGGCCGTTGTATTGTCTGTCACGGGGTAACATACTGTACCCAAACTTTTGACCGCTACTGTATCAATCGATAACCGCTTACACAGTACACAGGTACCATTGTCGAAGCCGCTTCGACGAACGTACAAGGCTTTGCTGCGGGTGCTTTCCTCTACCAAGTCGGCTACACATCCATCATTCTACTAGTCAAGTCATCGTTGCCGATGCACTACATCTCTCAGATCCCGTCTCTTCTTCTCTTACATTCCTGCGACTCCCTTCATTATCCCAACACCTGGGTGTCAGGAGATGTTGGTAACGCAACTCCTCTCGCCACCACCTGGCGATGGGGCATCGGCATGTGGTGCATTATCTTCCAGTCGCCTCTCTCCCATTGATCCTTTCTCTGTGGTGGGTTGGAAGGGAAAGCGAAAAAGTGGGTGCTTTGGACGATTACAAGACCCCGTACCAAATGTATGGACCCAGAAAGCTCGCAATCGCCCTGTTTTGGCAGTTGGACGTCATCGGCATTCTTTTACTCATCACTGTCCTCGCCTCATCCTCGTGCCTTGACTCTTGCCGGAGGTGTAGCACGAGCTGAGGCTGGAAGGTCACGTCATTGCTCCCTCGTCATCGGCATCGTCTGCATCCCCGTATGGATCATGTGGGAGAAGCGCGCACCGAACCCCCATGGTCCCCCTTCCACCTTTGAAAGATCGTTCTGTCTGGGGCGCACTGGGTATCGCGACATTCCTAAATTTTGCGTGGACGTGCCAGGCCGACTATCTCTACTGGTATTGCTCGTTGGGTTCAATGAGACACCGAAGTCGGCTCTGCGGATTACTTCACTTTACAGTTTCGTCTCAGTCATTACGGGTGTGCTGCTTGGTCTTGTGGTGTACAAGGTTCGCCGGCTGAAACCGTTCCATTCTCTTCAGTACTTGCCTTTTTATGGTAGCGTTCGGCCTGCTGATTCATTACCGTGGCGGTGTTTCTGGCTCAGCGCATAACGGACTTATCGGCGCGCAAGTGCTTCTTGGTATAGCAGGTGGATTCTTTCCTTATCCGGCTCAAGCTAGCATCCAGGCGGCCACGAAACATGAACACGTCGCTGTCATCACGGGTATCTATTTGGCGTGCTACAACATTGGCTCAGCATTTGGCAACGCTGTCTCCGGTGCCATCTGGACGCAAAGTTGGCTTACCCTCGGCCTGACGTGATACTGGCATGTGTAGTTGTGCCCAGTTAAGCGGACGCATGAACCGAAGCCGTGATGTGGTACGCCAGCCCACCTGGGACTGTCGCTGCGCATCCACCTGGGACCCAGACCGCGATGCCGCGATCGATCGATGTACCAGCATGTGCAGCGCTTGTCTGTGTCAATCCGCTGTCTTGATCCTCTTCGCCTGTGATGACGAGATTGACCGACGAGCAGAGCTTGCCGGATGCGGAGGAGGAGACCAAGACTAGCGAGGCTGGTAGTAAGTGGGCGTTCTGGAAGCAGGCGATACTAAGCAGCCAACTGCTAATCGTCAAAAAACCGTGATGTGGTGCAAGATGGATATTTTATCAATTTCTGGCCCAAATCAGTTGTTTTCTACATCGATCGATAGCTAGAGACTCTATCTATTCAGTACTTGGTTTGCCAGCCTTTTGCGCGACGTATGGCGTTGATACGCCGAGGCATGCTCAGGATAAGCGACTTGATCAGCTGCCGAGGTATCCTCCTCCATGAGGCCTTTAAGCACTCACGAAAGTGCTCCCAGTCCTCTCTTCCTTGTCCCATCTTATAGAGATATGGATAGTCCTTGTATACCTGTTTCTTGAGGGCCCACCAGAGGTGCTCAATAGGGTTGAGGTCTGGTGAGAAAGGAGGCCACCACATCGTTTGAACGCTGTGATCGAGCATCCACCTATGCACCTTGTGCGAATTGTGGATAGGTGCATTGTCTTGCATGAATGTCTGATTAGGTCGCCAGTGGGGTAGGAGGCCTTCCTCTAGTGTCTTAATATAGCTATCAGCGCTGTACCCGGCGCGGGGTGACGATAGGTCACGCTCCATAATCACCAATTCACTGCGTCGCGGGCGGCCACCCTTGTCTAGCCAGATAGCTGCCCATACCATTTGCGACATGCCCTTATGCAGCTCATGCTCCTATATTATATGGTGGTCGTATTTCTTATAGGGGTAGCGAAATACCCACTGTGTAGAGCTGCCAGTTCCGCGTTGCACTGAGCATTCATCTGAAAACTTGACCACCTGTCGATGCCAGCGGAAATTACGGTGTTGCTTGCAGAACTTAAGGCGTAGAGCTTTATGGCCTTTATTAAGCTTTGGGCGAATAATACTCTTGCGGCAGATAAGGCCTTTCTCGCGTAGTCGACGCTGTAGAGTTGATCGCGATGGGAGACGGCGTAGTGGAGCACCTGCTGGCGGCGCCAGCGATTCAGCGAGAACCGCATAAGAAACCTTAGGATTTTTTCTGACCATTCGATAGAGCGTACAATCTTCTCTTGTTGTAGTTACACGCGGGCGTCCGCGTTACACGCGGGCGTCCGCTGCGTGGGAGGTCCTGGGTAGTACTATGCTGTTTCCAGCGGCGGATAGTGTTCTCGATGCCGGAGACTGAGCACTGGAAGTGCTGCGCCAGGTCGCGCACTATCCAGCCATCCTGACGCTTCTCAATAATATCAACGCGCTGAGCTTCGGTTAACTGAGCACCGCGCAATCGATTACTATTAAAAAATGAGTATATAAACACGTCTTTACTAGATAACTACATAATTGCCACGTTAACGTCTAATTTCTTACAACTCTATCTTTATAAAATAGCTAAATTTTTTTAACCTTTAGTTTAGTAATAGCTAGGGCTTCTAGGTTACTTATATTTAATAGATTTAGTAGCCACCTTATAGTAGGTTTATTAAGTACTATAATACCTATAAGATTATACCCTTTACGCTACCTCCTTATATTTAGACCACCTATAGCTACCTTAAGTGGTTTTATATTTTTTAGCCTCTAAAGTAGTACTATAAGTAGGCTGTTAACTTTCTTCCCTTATTGGGGTGTATAGATTTTTATAAAGTGGAGATTTCTTAAGTATACATAGTATCTAGAAGAGACCTTTAAAGGTATAGTTCTCTTAGTTTAAAAAAGGTAGGTATCTTCCTATAGGATCTACACAATAATGTATATTAAAGTTACTATAAGCTTATAATTATGATCACAACATATACCTTCAACACGCGATATCTCAGCCAATAATGCGTCAATTCGGTCGTGAAATATCTCAAAATCGCCGCCGCAATGCAGAGCTTACAACCCAGCAGTAGATAGTATTATTTTGAAGTTTGAGGCGGGCGGGAGCACTAAAGAGCTGGCGGAGGAATTTAACTGCACGGCGCGCTGTATACAGAAAACCATCGCCCAATTTAACGTAACAGGAATAAACAAGTCTTGCCCTTTATTCTAGACGCCCTAAAGGTACTATTATAAAAGGTAGAAAAAGATTATCTATCGCGCTGCATAAAAATACCTAAAGATCTAGTATAAACCACTATTTATAAAGCATCCTATACCTATATCTCTTACTACACTATATGCCTACATCCTATATAGATTTAGTCTATAAAACTTTAGGGCAAAATATAAGCCTTATATAGTACGTACTATTACCTAGGAGAGGTTATAGTTTAAGTATAATTACTAAAGTTTTAACTAGTAGCGTTAGCTATTCTAGTTCTTAGATAAGGTCTCTATTACTAAGTTAATTAGTAGTAGTAACACCTAGGTATTTTAACTACTATACAAGAAATAGAGATACAAGATAGTTAAAGAGATAACACTAGGTAAAAACCTATAAAAAATGTGCTAGGAGTATCTAGATTAATTACTATGGGCGTATATAGAGGACACTACTTACTATTATAAATTACAACCCTAACGCTTACTATAATAGATATACCTTATAGAGCTACTATAACGCGCTTAATAGAGGTCTCCTACTAAACTATTATAATAGAGATCTATATATATAAGATAACGTGCTAATTTATAAGGCGTAGGTAGATTGCGCGCGTGGTTGGCACAGAAGCGTATTAATGTTATTACCTTTCCTTGCTATTCTCTAGATCTTAACCCTATTAAGCATATGTGGTATCACCTAAAGCGTATTCTTAAGAGGGACTTTCCTACTATAGATACCCTGCCAGACACTAAAGAAGGATGGGCGCAATTTAAGGAGGCACTAAAGGCATGCTGGCGGAAAATCCTAATAGCTATATTAGGAACCTTATTCTAGGCATTTAAAAAAACGCCTACGCCGAAATAACGACTTGCGCAAGGATACTAGACAAAATATTAAAGCTCTGCGCATTAATTAATATACTTTTTATCCATATTGCATTTAATTTGGCTAAGGAACTT
The DNA here is from genome assembly GCA_019914995.1 of Acanthochlamys bracteata. NCBI lineage: Eukaryota > Viridiplantae > Streptophyta > Magnoliopsida > Pandanales > Velloziaceae > Acanthochlamys > Acanthochlamys bracteata. The sequence continues at coordinate 4,610 of JAFKAK010000476.1, forward strand.
ATATATATAAAATGCTGATTAAATGAATATTATATACGTATAGTTTTTTATTTATTCTTTTATAAAAGATAACGTTTTTCTTAAATCTATTTAAGTAAATTATATTAGACTCTTCATTTCTATAATATTCTAGATTTTCCATTATCTAAAAATAACGGCTAGAGATTTCTACACTATTTTTAATATAACGTTTTTAAGGCGTTAAAAGGCCCAACCACGTGATAAGGGTCTATACTTAATTCACTAAAACACTTAATATTCAACATTAGGCGAACCAGTACCGAGGCGATAGCGCCACACAATATAAATAACAGCGCTATAATTTAGAGAGACGTATTTTAATCTTTTATAAGTTTAATTGCTCGCTGTTATAATAACTGTTGCTTTTAAATTCTCTACCTAATTAATATTAGTGGACTTTAGTACATTAAAAGATTTTTACTAAGTAGGGCCACCTACGCCGCCCGTGTTAGCCTACGCATTTGCGCACACTGGCCGCGATTTTGCACTAAGACCCTTTTTATACGTTCTTAGGCTAATACGCAAAATGTAGCCTCTATAATAATTTACTCCTAACACCTTATGTCTATAATATATATTTTATAATCCTCCTACTAATAGCTTAGTTTATACTAATTATTTTTTATAGTGGCACTATATATAAGTTTTAATATAAAGTAATATGTACTATACTTATTATAATCTAGTCTAATTTATAATCCTAAAGACTTTTAAAAATGTATAACTTTTATAGTTTTTATATTATAGATATTACCTTTTATACTCTTATTCTAAAGATAATTCCTAATCTAAATAGTCTACTATAATTTTTAAATTTCTGGTCTTTTAACACTTCGTGCATATTTAATAACCTATTTAATAATTTAATATCTATTATAGTTGTTTCCCTACTATTATAGTATTCTATATAAATTTCTAGTTTCACTTCTAAATACCCTATTATACTAAGAGCTTTATTTCAAATATATAAACTAGGCCTTACATCTATATGGTACATGAATTTCTCTTTTGCTCTTCCTAGTATTAAGTGTAATATTAAGCTCTATTAAATATTTTGCTTACTTAGCATGGTACTTTTAAGTTTATATACTACCTACTAATTTATATACTAATCTAATTTACTCCTTAGTATAAGCCTTAATTAACATATTCCTAAAAGTGCTATTCTATAGGCATTTGTATTATTGTTTTATTTATCGTGTGGTTCTACTCTTTATTTCGTTTACTGGCTGTTTTAAGCCTTAAAGGATAGCTATTACTAGTCTTTTTATAGACCCTATTACTTTATTTGTAAAGGACTTAAGTTTATCTATCTTACTTAGGGTTTAAAAGTGCCAGAGGACATATTCAAGTTAATTGGTAGTAGTAGGGTTTTATTTTTATATTTATTTTAGTCTAATTACTAAACAGGCGTTATTAAATATAAGCTTAGTGGCCTTAAGTGGCTGTTCTAACTAGTTTTCTATTTATAAACACTCCAAAAAACGTATTATTAAAAAGCTGTAGATCTTTTTATTTATAAAGACTAATTTTTATTAAGGCCTAGATTTAAGTTATCGTATTCTTAATAAGATTAAACATTAGTGGAAGGTGATAATTGTATTAATTATTAAACAAGGTTAGTAGTAAAGTAAAGTTGGTAATAATTATAGTGTTTAGTTAATCGTCTTACTAGGTTAATTATAAGACCAATCCATTTACTTAGTTAATTTATATAATTGCTTTTCGTTTATTTAGTTAATTGCGTAATCGTTTGTCTAGTTACTTAGTGTAAGTGTGAGTGTAAGTGTGATGGAGTGCGCCAGCCACTTAAGTATATAAAGTGCCACGTAATCTAACACACCCCTTAGCTTAGGCTTATCCTTAAGCTAATAGTTTAAATTTTAAAAGCCTCTATCTTACTCTAGCTAAGCACGTTAACCTCTTTACTTATAATCTTGTTCTTAATCTCTTTATAAGTCCTAGTTTATCTAGAAACTTACGCCACTTAGTGTAAGTAGGGCCTTTATAAGTCTATCTATAACTATATCTTCTAATTATTAGTAGTCTACTTTAATTATGCCTTAAGCGACCTCCTACTATAACTAATAATTATAGATATCCACATAGCGAAGCTTAGTCTATAATTTAGTAATCTCTTTAGTCATGAAGTTAAATTGTTTTTTATTATTGCAGTTAATTATAATATAATAGTTGCTTAGGGTAATCTAAAGCTCCTTTAGTACCCGTGGAGGTAAATAGTGCCTCCTTTGCTACTTATAAAAGTGCTAGTAGTTTTGGCTTTAGTTATTAACATTATTACTATGTTAAACTTATTAGCCTTCTAGGCGATTAAGCTACTAAATAACTTAATAATAAATTTTTTATAAGCTTTTATAGTTAAGTGTATTATGTGAAGGACGTCACACTACTTCTAAAGTATCTACACTCTAACTAAAGACCTAGTAATCTAGTATTAGTAAGGTAGAGTACTTAGTTAGCAACTACGTAGTACTCTTTACTTAGATTTAATAAGAAACGTAATAGTTAAAAGCTTATAAAGGTAATATCTAGTCGTGTAGTAATAGTAGTATAAAGTATAGATCCTATCTTACGCTAGTATTAATTAACTTTAGCCTTACTAGCAAGCCCTATTTAAGGGAGTAATTTAATTACTACAATTAGTGTTTGTGCCGTATTTTATAATAATTAATAAGTTGTAATATTTTTTAATATATAAGGCTTAAGATGGCTAGAGCTTTTAATTTAGTTAATCTCTAATAACTTTGCTCCTAGAAACTATTATAGTTTAATGCCACTAGTAAGTATAAATCTAGTACTTATCTCTACTAGAGTATCTTTAGTAGCTTTTTATAACTTATTATAAGTAATAATAAGGTTATTTATATAAAGAAGATAATAATACTATTCTTAATTAGATAGTATAGCTTGTAGGCACTATTTTAAAGCCTATATTATAGAGCGTTAATATAAACTCTTTTTACTAGAGTAATAGTAGTATTTTATAGTCTATAGAGTGCTTTATATAGTTAAAGGATTATACCTACTTATAAGTAGCTATAGGGCATCCTTATATAGATATTTCTATCTAGCTTTATATAGATAAACGCTTTAGTAACGTTATATTAAATAAGCTCTAGATTAAAAATAGCTATAATTAATATAAGTATATAAAATAATTAGTCTATAAGCGTTATAGCGTAGGTGTCCTATAAGGTAAAGGTGCTACTATTAATTACTATAAACTACTAGCCTGGCCTTACACTTTTATAATTAATAATACTTATAAACTTATAGGTATATACCTATATATAGTCTAGAATTTTAATAACCTACTAATTTTACTAGAGTAGTTATAATCTTACTCTAGGACTTTATTTTATAACTTTATAGATGTAATTATTTAGCATCTTTTACATTTTATAAAGAGGATTATCCTAAACTTACTTTTATATATTGTGGTTTAGGTAGCACGCTCTAATATACTTTTTACCTATTATAATTATACGTCTAAGCTATACCTTATTAAGAGCTTTACTATTATATTTATTACTACTACTAGCTTTAGTACCTACTATAAATGCTAGCAGCCTATAGGCTTATTTTAATTACTCTATTTATACTACTAGGGATATTTTAAACTAAATATCTCCTATTATTAATTATATAAGGAGTGCGACTAGTGGCAGCGTTAATAGAATTATTAGGTATTTATAGCTAACCTTCCTACCTTAGCTATCATGGAGCCTTCCTCTAGTATATATATAACTATCTTATCTTTATAAAAGGATTTTATTTCTGGCTCTTGCTACGTTAATGGCGGTAGTTTTAATTAATTATACCTAGGTAGTAATCTCCTCTAGAGTAATATATATAAGGTTATCTATTAAGTCTTCTATCTTACCTAAGAACATAGAATCCTTATTAAATATTACATTATAGGTGCTAATTACTTTACAAACAAGGGTATCTATATTCTCTAGATATTAGTAGATTAGTAACTAATAAGGTATCTAATCTAGGCTTTTAAATCTAGCCTCTAGAGCTTATTTTTCTACACTTTTATATTATTAGTTATAATAAATGCCTTATAGCTATATACTTTTAAATAAGCTTAATTTAGCTTCTTTAGTTAGGTGACAACACTATTCTAAAATTACCACTATAATAAAAGAACACTTTGTTTAGTAACTACCATTAGTTAGCGTAGTTTAGGGTCTAATTATATAGATAGACTACTACTTGGGTAATCTTAGGCTATATCTACTAAGGTAGATTAGAGTTAAGTTGCATCATGTGCTTTTTCATAATACACCCCTAAACGTTTAGCTTCTCTATTTATAAAAGTATCTAGCTCTAAAGGCTTAATCTTAATACCTGCGCTAGGCACCCATTTCTTAATATCTATCTTAATAGAGAAGATTTTGTTATCTAATTTAATTACCTTAATAGTAACATTAAACTATACTTTTTAAAAATTATATAAGTGCTAAGTAGCTTAATAATTAATTATATAGGGTGGTTATCCTTAAAGTAAAAGTCTTAGGCAAAACTAAAGTAATTAGTAACTTAGCATTTAGCTCTTCTCCTTTATAGGCTATCTACTTTAAAATTATAAAGTTAATTACTACACTCTCTCTAGGACCTTTAATAGGTGTCTTAGTTGCCTTTATATTTATTTATTTTTAGCTCTACTATATAGATTACACTTAGTAGTAGTAGTTCCTTAATTTTATCCCCTTAGATTACTATATAAGGTGCAAGTACTAAGGTCTAAATAGCCTAATTATTAGTGCTAGTTAGTGCATCTACTTTCTCTATAGCTTTACTTAGTATAGGTATTATTTTTATGCGTGTAAGCTATTAGTGGTAATATATTTAGTAATTTTTATTTTATATTTAAGTACCTATTAACTATGTATTTTTAAAAGCTCTACTAGTTGCTATATTATCTTTTCTTTTTAGTATTGTTAGATCTTCTTATGTGTCCCACTAAAGACCTTATCTTTATAGTAATTAGAATAAAACTAAGTTGTAAGTCTAGACAATAGGCAAAATTATCTAACCTAATTATTTAATTGCTGCTTACACTTTATATCTTAAAATGGTCGTTTCTATACCCTTTATTCTATACCTACGCATTTGCCCACCTATATAAAGTCTCCTAGTAATGGTGGCCTAAACAAGACAAAGTAATTAAAATTATTAAAAATGTAGCATATCGTGCCTAAGTTAAGGATAGCTAATCTTTATAATAGGTACGTATTATGTGGGTCGCTATAGCAGAAAATAGCATTAAAGCTTATAGATTTTTATAATTTAGCGTCTATTTAGTTATTCTCCTTATTAGCTTTAGTAACAAGTTAGAGTAGGGTATATAATAATTTAATACTTAGTGTCTAAGTTTATGGTTTCTTACTATCTTATCTCCTTTTATAGATCTAGATTACTTTGTATCCTATATTTAACTATAGCATAATGCTAGATTAAGGAGTAAACTATTCTAGTACTTATTCTAGATAGATATAGTAATAGTCTCTTAGACTATAGCATTATTTTATAAATAACTCAACTACTACTATATCTTCTTTAAAGACTACTTAGGTACAATTCTTTAACTAAAAAGTTTATTTTTATTAAGGTTTCCCCTATCTATATATGTTATTTTGTGAAAGATAGTGCAACTTTAGCAGCATAAGGCGTCCTATTAGTGCCTAGGGTGGATTTACTACTAGTAGCGAGAGATAGTCCTATAGTAGTAAAAGTGCCTTTATTTACCCCCAATTAGGTGCTAGAGTGATTATGTACTCTTAAAAATATTTTATAATCTCCTTTCTAGTTATATTTACGTCTTAGCAACTATTCTCCTTAAAGGATATTTCTAGGTTAGTTACTATTATAATTATAATAAAAAGTCCTTTATTATTTTATAAGTTAATTAAGTTATAGTAATATTTTTTTATTTTTGCTTCTATAGCTGCGTAATTATATTTTATTAGCTAAGGTATCTTAGTTTATTATTACCTTATTAGCTTTAACGTTTACCGTATAAGCCCTTACTTAGTTTCTTTTATCTTTTTTTATCCACGCTAACTATCTATATTAGAGATTTAATCTATTTCTAGATCTACTCTCTAGGCTTATAGTAATTGTATTATAGGTATTTACAATAAGTAAATTAAATATAGATAACTACCTTTTAAGATTTACTCTCCTCTTAATATTCTTTTCCCCTTTATCTTAAAGTCTTTTAGCTATATCTTGTAGAACTTAATATCCTCTTTATACGCGTTAATACTAATATTAAATAATTCTAATAAGCGTACTAGGACGTTTAGTTATTTATTATTATTAATACGGGTATTTAGTTAATAGCTCCTAATTAATGGCGATAATGACGGCGTTGGCTTTCCTATAGCTTTAAGTTATTAGGATTAATTATAGGCCCATATTACTCATAGGTTCGCATCGCGCTTTTAGCTCAAACTAGAGCCATAGGTAAAATTCATGTAATTAGTGAGGAGGATCGAGGCGTTTGCGTAGGGTCGACAATGCCATTAGTATTCTTAATAAGGTTAAATATTAGTGGAGAGGTGATTAATTATATTAATTATTAAGTAAGGTGGGTAGCAAAGCAAAGTTGGTAACGATTGTGGTGTTTAGTTAATCGTCTTACTAGGTTAATTAATAAGACCGACCGTTTGCTTAGTTAATTATGTAATCGCTTTCTCGCTTATTTAGTTAATTACGTAATTGTTTGTCCAGTTACTTAGTAAGAGTAAGTAAGAGTAGTGTGTGGTATGTAAGTGCGCCTAGCCACCTTAAGTATGTAAAGTGCCACGTAATCTTTATCTATAGGTAGTGTAATAATGTTTTACACGTCGTTTCATCTTAGTTATATATCTCCTATTAGCTAAGGACCCAAGTTAAAGCTAACCTAAACCCGCTTTAAGACCTTCACTACCTATAACTAGATTTATATATTTAAGTCTAACCTAACTCCTAGATAGTTCTTTAGTTTTTCATATTCTTTTATATAAGGCCTAGGTATTTAATTAAATCCTGGGTTCTAAGTCCCTACACTCTTATATTCCTCTCAGTTGAATTTACACCATATCTAGATCCTTTATCTTACCTACGCCATTATATTATATTAAAAACTTATTTTAGCTATTAATAGCCTCTTAACAATATTATAACCCTATTTATTTAGATTGCGTCTAAAACCTAAGTTATAACTAATTTAGTTCTAAGTACTACACACTATTATATAGTTAAATTATTTAGTATAGATAGGATTCTAGAAACCTCCTATTAACTAAAAACCTTGAGGTTTAGAACTTTCCTATCTACGCAATTAAAATTGCCTTTAGAAAAGTTATATAAGATATACTAAGGTAAAAACTTAGAGACTACTAAAAATCTATTAGAATTATTTCTAACTACTAATGTCTAAATTTTAACTTACTAATATCTAGTCCCATAAAGCTTAATAAGACAATTAGCTTAAGTTGGCTGAAATATAAAGAAAACTAGCTAAATCCATCCTAAAGGAACTAGAAGCTGAGAGATAAATGTAATTTAGAGCTTTATTCTAGTAGGGAGATATAAAATAAAATTATTTTACTATAGCCTATATTAACTAATAAATAAAATTATTATTGTCTTTTAACCCTATATCTACTACTAAATCCACCCTAACTAAGTCTTAATAACCTTTTACTACACCTAGCGTAAGGTTCTAGTCTAAAACACCTAGCTTTACCTAGATTAAATTATCTAAGCGTACACTAATCTTAAGTACTAACTAATAGTAAGTAACTAATATTTTTATAATAGCAAGCCTCTATTATATACTAATTAGCAATTTATATAGATTACTATTAAAACAAACTGCACGCATATCTTTAGTTTAGGAATATATATCTAGCATTATAGATTATCTTGAGCTATAATATCTTATAGATTTAAACAACTAATATTTAAAAATATTAAAAAATAATCTCTCTTTTATTAGATTATTCTTTATAATAGGGAATAGGTAAGCTAAGAACTAAACCTAATTTCACCGTTTACTAATGAAAAAAGGAGAAACTTTTCTTTAATTTAAAGCTTACTTTATTAGAGCTACTATAAAAGGACTTATATTTAAATTAGAATAGTTTTTTACCTAGAGAAAAAGATTACCCATATTTATAAGTACTAAACTTAGTTTAAAACATTCTTAGAATAATTCCTTTAAACTTATAGTTAAACTTTTTGTAGCTTATAATATAGAATAAAGGACCACTATAGTAATATTAGTTTTTAAATTAATTCACCCTACTTTTAAAATCTATTATACTAATCCTATTAATCTTTAGCTATCCTTTTTGCAAGGCCTATTTCTACTTTTAACTCTAAATTCTCTTTTACTTTTCTTACACTACTTCTATTTGCCCTATAGTAGTTTTAAAACTCTAACCTAAAAGACATTTAACCTGGTAGCTACTATAACTATAGTAGAACTTGCTACTTTATAAAATAAATGTCCCTTTCCTAGGTTAGAGAAATTAAAATTAAATAAGAACCTAATTAAGAATTTATAGACACAGAGGATACAACACTAATTCTAATCTACTAAAAAATAGAAATGTTTTTTAAAAACTCTTTTTTAGGCATACATATATATATAATCTATCTAATATAGACTTTTATATTTATTTAAAGGAGAACACTTTTATATTTTAACTAATCTATATTTTAATAGCTCTAGTGTATAACTAAATACTTTAGTTAATACTAGTACCCTAAGGTTTTATTTTCCTTAATTTTCTTTAGTTACTGGGTCTCTATCTAATTTCCTAGCTAGGTCAACTAAGCAGCTCCTGTTTAAAAAATTATAGTTAAGGTTTCTAGAATTAAGTTTAAACGCTAGTTAATTTTATTTCCGTCTTTAAATATAAATTAATAGTAAAACTATTTATAACTATCCTTTTATTATTATAGATCTAAGCTCCTAAAATTATGTAATTGGAATTAGATAGCTAAAACGTTTTTTAGCTTAAACTTAATATAGAATGGAACTAGATTTTTAGCTAAGGAAATATCCTACTACTTATAATCCTTCCTAGCTCCTTCTAATAAAGTTAACCTAACCTACTTATAATAAAGATACTAAACTAGATATTAAGCACTATAATGTCCTATAGAAGTAGGAGCACTTTTAGGAAATATATAGCCTAACACTATTAACTAATTCTAAGGATTACTTTACGTACTAAATCTTCTAGAATTAATTTTGGCTCTTTATATTAAAAACTATAACAACTTATTCTACCTTAGCTTATTATAGAAAAGAAGAAATAATTTTGCTAATATATATTTTTTTAATATAAAAAAAAAGGAGAATATGTTTTTTTCATAACAACTCTATATAAATTAATAGAATACTAAATTAAAAATAATAGACTAAGCTACTAGATAACCTTAAAGAATAAATCTTTAGTTTAGCACTAATTATTATCTTTATATATAAGGTATTATAACATGTTTAATAAGTCAGCTATAGACTAACTTCTAGAACACTATCCTTATAATTATGAAATTATTCTTTTCTTAACCTCATTTTTAATATCTTTAGTCCCCTTTATAAGTAAAATATAAAGGAACTAAAAGCTACTAAAAAATATATTACAGACAATCTCTAAAGTGGCTTGTATTAATTATAGGCTAAGCCTATTTACCTTACCTATACTTTACATTTTTAAGTAAAAGCGACCTATATAAACATATTAGCTCCCTTAAAAACTTAATGCCTTAGTTTATAAGAACGTATATTTAATACTACGTATAGACAAGTTACTATTTAGGCCTATTAAAGTGAAGATCTTTACTAAGTTTAATATTTTATACTATTTTAATAAGATTTGTAGTAGATCTAAGTTTAGATAAGTTTATCTACGTTCTATACCTATTATAGAATATATAAGCATTTAGTGCTACTATTTAATATATATAATAGTCTTGCAGTTTTTAGAAATAGTATATTCATAATATATTAATTAACTATAAAGATAATTTTTCATATTAGTATATAAAATTTTTCTTATCTTTAAGGATAACTGTTATATATATTATATATTTAAAGGTATTCAAATACCTATATAGTAAGCTAGTCTATAAATTGATATTAAGAAACGCATGTTCCATATTACTTAAATAAAATACATTAGTTATATACTAACTAACTAAGAATTAGAGGTAGACCTTAAAGTTAAAGTATTATAGAACTAGAAGAAGCCTACACTATAATAACTATAAAGTCCTTTTTAAGGCTTACTAGATTTTGTTAATGATTTGTTCTAGAATTCTTATATATTAATAAACTAATTATTACTCTATAAATCCCTTTAATCCTATTTATATAAACCTTAAAATATAACTTATCTTTTATAAACTTAAAAATACCTCAGTATTTATTCCTACTTTGTATTTTTATTTCTAAACTAGATATAAAGAGAGATAAGATACCTCTAATAGTATTATTAAGAGTACTATCTTAAAAATATATTACTAATAAGTAGTGCCCTATTACCGTTTTATAGCAAGATTCTAACTAGATTAGAGATTAATTAAAAATATATATAATAAAGAACTATTTCTAATATTACTTTTTTTAAAATAGAGAGCTGATACCTTAACACATAGTTAAATCTAAGTCTACTTAGACTATTAATTACTAGAATATTTTATAATAACTAAGGTACTTAAGATATAATAAATCTACTAGGCTAAGGAACTAGCTCTATTTAAGTTCTAAAAGTAAATACACTCTACAAGAATAACGCCTAAGTTAATATTCTAAGCTAATATAAATAAAACTTAAAGAACGTAAGAATAGCTTAAATTAATAATTAGTTTATGTCCTTCTTAGACTATATTAAATAGATAATAGAATTAATGTAAATTATCTTAGTTATATATTAGTTAAATGTCTATAAAAGCAACTACTTTTAAGTGTTTCTAAAACTAGTAGGAAAAAATTCTATTAATAAATTCTATTAAGCTAATTAACGTGCTCCTCTAAGAAAAACTATACCTTCTTTTTAATAAGAAACGTAAACTTATTACTAGCATATTACTAGGTAGAGAATAGACTTCTTTTATTCTAATTGCTTATATGTGCCTACTAACTCTCTACTATATACACCTTATTTGCGAAGTATATAATTTAATATCTTAGCCTACCTAATTTTAATAAATACCTATTAGTTAATATCTAAAAGTACTACAAGAGAGATATAGAAGCCACCTATAATCGCTATATTAAAAATAATATTATATATAAAAGAGCATATCTAAAATAAACCTAGTTTCTAAAAGTTTCTTTATTTTCTCTTTATTCTAGATTGTCTAATGTAGCACTTATATATTCTTTAAGAAGGATTTCTTAGTAGATAATGCTAGTTATAATTAGATTATAGTTCTTATTAATTAGTTATCTAAATAAGTAATATCTACTTTACTAAAGGTATTAATCTTAAGACATAGACATTTATTTATCTAATAGATAGACTAATTTAGGCATACCCCTAAAATAATAATCTTAGACTAAGGACTATAGTTTATATTTAGTTTTCTAGTCTAAATTTACTATATTGTGGTAAAAGTTAAACCCTTTATCACCTATTATAAAGAGATTAATAGCTTACGCCCTTATATATTCTTTTACTAAAATAACTAGATTACTCTTCTTTCTCTAATTAATAAAGTTTAGATATCCTTGCCCTATTCTAAAATTAGGATGTTCTTATACTAGATCCTTTATAGAATAGAAACTAAAATAAAGTTAAAATTAAAAATATTTGTAGAACTACTACTTTATAATAGAGAAACTAAACTATAGGAATACCCTTAGATTAATAACCCTAAATACATGCTCTATAGGAAACTATAAAAAACAAACTTAGAAAAAGGTAAAGAAATAAATTTGATCTATAGTGAACTAATATTATAGACTAATTTACTAAAAGTTCGTAACATAGTTTATCTTAATACTAGGATTTTAGCTCTAGTAAAACCTAGTTATAAGCTATTAAATATAAAGAGGGCCCTTTAAAGACTTAGAATAGGTAGAAACTTATATTAATTAGAATTACTACTTAGATTCTAAATATATAACATCTTTGCACCTAAATATTTTATACAAAGATCTATAAATTTCCTTTTTTAAGATAATAGGCTCTAAAACTAGTTAGTATACTGATATAAGGTGTTAAAGAATAGAAGTAGAGGAAATTCTAGTAAAGTAAGCTATACTATATAATGCTTAAGTATATAGTAAAATAGCTTAGCTATAATTTAGATTCTATTTATTATAAAGCTCTACAACTTTATATAGGCACCCGATAAGCTAAAAAGCTTTTTATAATAAATATCTAAATTAGCCTAGACCGCCTCAGTTGTTAAATTAATAGATTAAGGCATAGAATTAAGGTTTTAAGAACTTAGTTACCTAAAAGACAATAGGGTATTATATTTACCTCTATATTAGATCCTACTTAATTTTACTATCCTCCTCTCCACGAGGGCCGCAACCTAGGCACACCCCTTTCAACCCTTTTAAACCTAAGGGATGGCGCACCACCCTACCACTTTTACTAACCCCCACCACCCTTTTCCTCTAGTTTAGAGCCTCCATTAATGTTGTAAACAAGGCTGCATTTAGACCTCTAGGGCCAAAACCCTTCTCAGGAACTTAAAAAAAAAAAAGCATTATCTAGTGGCTAGCTAGTAAAATTTTAATTATAGAAAGACTAGCTTCCTAACTCTATATAACCTAGACGTAAAATATAAGGTAATAGGTACACTCTACAATCCTTTTAAACTCTATCCCTCCTCTACGTTGTTTTTATTATATAGGGCGCCTATCTAAGCTTCTAATACTATAATTAAGTTATTAAACTCTTACTAATATATAAAAAAGTTTAGCTCTGTTAATAACCTATATTAGAAGAACTACGTCTATTTAAATACTAGATTATATTTCTTATTTAGAAAATATAATATACTCGCATTTCACAAAAGCCTATAAGTAGAACTTAAAGGCCACCTTTTAATATAGGCGAGGCCATGAATAGCCTAAAGGCAAATAACCTAATAGGCCTCTAAAAAAAAGTTTTAGTAGGACCTAAAATTAGTATTATATGTGTATGTATGTGTGTGTATGTGTGTGTCTACTATAGTTAATATTAGACCCTAATTATAAGGTAATACGTACACATGTGTGTATTTATTTAATTTAAAGAAAGAGAAAAAATTATTAGGAACATACCAGATATATGTTTTATATATCTCTCCTATTTAGTGTGGACCTAAGTTAACTCTAGTCCTAACCCTATTAGCTAAGGACCCGAGTTAACGCTAACCCTAAACCCGCTTTAAGACCCACACTGCCTATAACTAAGATTGCATGTATTTAAGTCTAACCTAACTCCTAGATAGTTCTATAGTTTTTTAATATCCTTTTATACAAGGCCTATAGGTGTTAATTAAATCCTATTCTAAGTCCCACGCACTCCATATGCCTCTACGTGGATTCACATTATATCGGATCCTTTGTCTTGCCTACGTTATATTTATATATTTATTTATAATATCTATTTATCTATTAGTCTCTTTATGGTGGGTAGTTGATAGTTTTACCTACATGCCTAGGATCCAAATTAAACTCCTTTTAAAAGGTAGATATACACTAAGTACTCTAATTAAATATAATAGTTTTCTAGTATATATTTAAATTAGTACACCTACTAGATAAGTAGAATAGCTATACCTCTAGTATTGATAGTCTTATAGTAGGAATAGATATAGTTTATTTAAATAGGGCGGTTAATTATAAATATAATCTAATTATATCTAGCCTAGTCTTAGAAATTTCTTAGAGTTAATATATAAGTGCCATATTAGCTTATTAGGAATTAAAAATAGAAAGAACTAATAGGTTCAGTCTATCTTAGATGCGCTTTATTAGTATATAATATAGTTTCTTAGAGACTTTAATAAGACCGACCGTTTGCTTAGTTAATTATATAATCGCTTTCTCGCTTATTTAGTTAATTACGTAATCGTTTGTCCAGTTACTTAGTAAGTGTAAGTGTAGAGTGAGTGTAATAGTGAGTGCGCCAGCCACCTTAATAAAGTGCCACGTAATCTAACACACCCCTTAGCTTAGGCTTATCCTTAAGCTAATAGTTTAAATTTTAAAAGCCTCTATCTTTTGCTCTAGCTTAAGCACGTTAACCTCTTTACTTATAATCTTATTCTTAATCTCTATAAGTCCTAGTTTATCTAGAAACTTGCGCCACTTAGTGGTAATTAGGGCCTTTATAAGTCTATCTATAATTATATCTTCTAATTATTAGTAGTCCACTTTAATTATGCCTTAAGCGACCTCCTACTATAACTAATAATTATAGATATCTATATAGTAAAGCTTAGTCTATAATTTAGCAATCTCTTTAGTAATAAGTTAAATTATTTATTAATTATTGCAGTTAATTATAATATAATAGTTACTTAGGGTAATCTAAAGCTCCTTTAGTAAGTAAGAGGAGCTAAAGGAATTAATTAGTAACTAGTATTTGGCTCTTCTCCTTTATAGAGCTATGTTCTACTTTTAAAATTATAAAAGTTAATTACCACTCTCTTCTAGGGCCTTTAATAAGGTCCGTTTAGTCTCCTTTGTGTAGTATTTATTATTTAAGTTTAGCTCTACTATATATATTATATTTAGTAGTAGTAAGTCCTTAATCCTTACCCCTTAGATTGCTGCATAAGGTGCTTAAGTGCCTAAGGTCCTAGGTAGCCTAATTATTAGTGCTAGGTTAGTGTATTTACTTTCTATAGCCTTTACTTAGTGTAGGTATTATTCTTATATATAGTAAGGGCACTATTAGTGGTAATATAGTTAGTAGGCACTATTCTATATTTAAGCACCTATTAACTATATATTTCTTAAAGTTCTGCTAGTACTATATTGTCTTTTTCTTTTTAGTGTTATTAGATCTACCTTAGTATCCTACTAAAGGCCTTATCTCTAGAGTAATTAAAATAAAATAAGGTTATATAGTAAGTCTAGGTAATATATAATATTATCTAGCCTAATTAATTAATTACTACTTACACTTTATATGCTAAGGTGGACACTTTTATATTCTTTAATCTATACTTATACGTTACCCGCCTATATAAAGTCTCCTAGTAATAGTGGTCTAAACAAGACAAAGTAATTAATATTATTAAAGATATAGTAAGTAGTGCCTAAGTTAAGTATAGCTAAGTATTATAATAGGTATGTATTTAGGTTATTATAGAAAGATGCCATATTAAAACTTATAGGGATTTTTATTATTTTTTATTTATCTAGTTACTCCTTATTAGCATAAGTAATTTAAGTTAGAGTAGGAGTGTATAATTACTTAATCTTTAGTGTCTTAGACTTCTATCTCTTAAGAGCTCTTAGGGCTTCTTATAGCTCTAAGTTATACTCTAACCTAAATTAGATTAGCTTTACTATAAATAGCTTTAGCTTAAACTATTTAGGTTGTTTCTCTAGAAATGCATAGAAGTAGTCTCTTAGAGTATATTATTAATTATAAGTAGGGTAGTGTTTACCACTAGCTACTACTAGCTTATACTTACTTATAGTAGACTACTTAGTTCTAGTGCTATAACTATTATTTTATTATTAAAGGGGTCTACCCCTAGATTTTAATAATGCTGCTTTATCTACAAGAGAGGCGTCCCTATCTATAGCCTAGGTGGATTTACCACCTTTAGCAAGAAATAAACCTTTAGTAGTAAAAATGCCTTTTTATTTACCCTTTATTAGGTGCTAGAGATTTATATAGTCTTAGAAGAGTCTTATTATATCTTCCCTAGAGATAGACAAGTCTTTTCTCTAGGTTAACTAAAAGTTTATAACCTATTAAGAGGCAATATAGTTAACTACCTTTATAAAGTCTTTTTAATTATGCTTAGCTACTAAAGCTCTACTACCCTTTAGGTTTCTACTTCTATTACTGCGTAGTTATACTTATTTATCTAGGTGTACTAAGTAGCTACGCTTCTTATAGGCTTAATAGCCTTATAATATTAAGTCCTTGCCCACATTTGCTTATGCTCTTAGTTAACACTAACTCTAGATATAAGGTTACTAATCTATTACTTAATTAATAGCTCTAGTAAATAGTAATTCTTTTATAGGTGGGCTAAAACTATTAACTATAGGTAGGTTACTACTTTATTAATGTTTGCCCTCTCCTCTTTATATTTGTGGTCGTTTATCTTGTAATCCTCTAGGAGTATCTTATAGATGTTAATATCCTCCTTATAAGCCTTTACGCCTTGCGTTAATAATTGCAATAGCTGCGTTAGTAGGGTATTTAGGTTTGTAGTTACATAAGCTTATAATGCTAGGTAAAGGCTAATAGTAGGAGGCTTTAGTATAACGGGTTTCGTTTTTAGTTTAATTAGCAAGTCTAGATTAATAATTTTCTAGACATTAAGTGGTTGGCATTGCATTCTTAGTTATTGCATCCATGCGGTAAAGTTGTTACTATTAGTTAGAATAACTATAGCGTCTCTTAGGGTGGAAAGCGCCATTAAGATTAGTCTTATTAAGGTAGTGAGACTCTTAATTATTAGATTTAAGCGTATTCTTAATAAGGTTAAAGATTGGTGGAGAGGTGATTAATTATATTTGCTTTTACAGCTTATTTATATACTCTAAAGTCTATATAAAGGGGTTCTAAAGGACTCTATAGTATACTAAAGGGATTTCGCGATTCTAGTAAATTGGGAATAAACTAGGGGTAATAGAAACTGGTAAATCCTAGAAAGGACTTTACACTAGTTATAGTCTAAGAAGATCCCTAGTTTTATTAGACTTTTACCTTTCTAGATTAACTTCTATGCCTTTTTAGTAAGAACATACTTAAAGTATTAGTATAAATTATATAAATTTAGTCTTCTTAATATCTACTAAAGACTCTTATAATAGTTATTCTAGAACTTATTATACGTAGTAGATATATTCCTCTTTAGAGTTAGAGTAGATAAGTTGTTGTCTAAATAGGCAATATAGAAGTTATTAAGTAATTAATTAAGACGTTATTTATATACCTCTAATATGTATTAGAACTATTATATAGGCTAAAGGTAAGATCTTATATTTATAGGATTTATATTATGTGCGGAACGTAGTATATTCTTCTAAAGTAGAGTTAATTTAGATCTTATTAAAAGCCGCTTAGATATCTAACTTAGTAAAAATCTTTACTTTAGAAGGTTATAATAGAAGTTTGTTAATACACAGAATAAAATATAAATATTTTTAGGTTAGGTATTAATTTATAGTAGTTAACGCATATTTAAATATTACTATTTAATTCTTATACGCAAAGGATAGGTGATGCGAACAGGCTCTAACTTAGCTTAATATATCCCTTCTAGAGGTGTTCTATAAGATATTTCTTTATAGCTTCTAGTTCTTTTAGGCTCTACTTATAAAGTGGCTAAAGCTATTTAAAAGGTCTTTAGTTAGCACGATGTAATAGTTATAGGGATAATGAAATGAAAAATTATTTAGTAGTAGTCTTACTAATTGCCTTTTAATTTTAACTATACTTAGTAGGTAATT
>JAFKAK010000477.1:0-61472 GCA_019914995.1 Acanthochlamys bracteata
GACGAAACCTATGTTACACCCGCCATCTTTCCATCATTGCCAATGATGGTCCCCTCTCCAAAACCTGCACATGGTTCTCACCACGTGTGTCCCGTTTTTTTGAGTGAGGACCGTACTGACTTTTGAAGGAAGGGGCTTCAACGGTCCTGCGTAAAATATCAGGTCAAAGATCCGAGATTCCATCGCGAGCTATGTACTCTAGAGCACTTAGTACAGTGACTAGACTTGCTGCACCCGTGAAGGGATGCTATGTATTCAGACCTACGGACTTGAGGGTGATTTGTCACGTGAGTGAGCGTCCGCCTAGCCCGATCAGGGTATAGGTAGCCGCTTAGATTAGGCAGCGACGACCTTTGACGCAACGTCCCTTCTCTTCCTCCCACCCAAAAAAGGCTCCAGGTAGTAGCTCATTATAACCTTTCGCGAACCGCATCCGCCAGCATTTTACTCAGTAACATGGCTGGAAGCTTTGCGGGCCACCACTCGACCTGAGTTCGTTCCCGGAGTGACGGATAAAGCACGTTGACATGCGTTGTGGTGGTTACTTATAATTAATTTGATCGTAGGGCTGTCACTAGACTACAAGATGCCCAGCCAGAGTGCCATTTGTGTAGCTATTCGTCTTCATGGCTCAATTGTTTGCAGGCTGCGCTCGATGAAGGACAAGAAGCACGGCCTGTGCTTCTCTCGACCACCGGAACAATCCAGAGCGCGTTCACGATCTAGAAAACAAGTCGATCAGCTTTGGTACCGCTGGAGAAGCTGGAGGAGGAGAGAGTCGGTCAAGAGAAGGTACGTCACAGATCCTCGCGAGTGGGACATTTCATTTGGCAATTGCAGCACGAGTGACCTCTCCAACTTGCTATCTCGGTACGGAGCAACATGGAATGGCTCATGGAGCAAGTGGCAATTCTTTCTCGCAGAAACCTTGTCGAACGTGCATGCAGCCACTGATAATGGTATAGTCAATATCTCGCATGACGATAGCACACTCGGGTCTGTGCCAAGCTCTTCTCAGAAAAAGTCACTGTTGCCTCCCACGTGAGATACGTGACATGATCTATGGCTACCTGTGGGAGAAGATGATCCGAATCTCGGTCCGGCCACTCGATCATAGAAAACGTGGCTCAACTGGGAATGAGCAAGAAACAAGCTTTAAAGGGCCGTATATTGACCGACTTGAGACTCCACTACCGTATCTCTTCTCGCAATTTGGCCAAAGAATTCCTCGTCGAACTCGCACCAATGCTATACACAAAAGCCACATTCCACATCTGGGACCTCACTGATATAGCCGACTTTCTCAGCCAGGACTTCTTCCGCCTTGGCTGCCTTCCGAAGGACCACGCCCGCAAGCTCTCGTTGGTTATCTTCACCGACTACTATGGCCAACGTTGTTCTTCGAAGCGTGATATCGAGGAGAAGTTGTTGTCCCACCTCAGCCATCTTTTTCCAAGTCAAACACCAACAAGGCTTCCGTCTCGATCTCCATCTCTGCATATCGCAGCACAAAGCATTGGCCTACGGTTGTGAGATTCCACCAAATTCTGCTGCCCTACCTATACGATTTCAAGGATGCTGGGTTCACAATACGTCTACCACTCAAGACATACCACTATAACGAGAAGCGAAAGAGCGATCGTTCGGAGATGAATCAGCTGCAATCTTCAGATTCCACAGACCCGAGGACTGCTTTTTGTAGATGATGCAGAACTGGATTCTTGGAAGGAGTCGGAGGATATCCAAAATGCTTCAAGAAGAGCGCGAGGCATACGGCTCGGTTCTGCGATGATTATACCGACGAATCAGAGTGGAAGACGACCATTCACCCTTGCCATCAGATTTCGAGGATGGCTCTGCTGCTTCTGACGAGGAGGATCCTTACCACTGATTGGGATATCTTGGTCAGGGTCGCGGTGTGTATCGAGCTACGTTCGCAGCTCGTGGTTGGCCTCAGGCTTATATTCTCTTCTCGCACTGAATGGATCAAGCAATCAAATTGGACAAAGTCTCCATCAAATCATTTTTCATCGAAACTTTCGGCCGTCTTTGACTTCTCTACCATTCAACCAAGCCATTCTCTTCCTCCCGTTTGATCCGAGGTTGATTTTATAGAGGGCGGAGCATCATATATGCCTGCTTCCGTCGCTGCTGGAGAACTAAAAGCAACTCGGGGAGTGTGGCACTAGCAAGCTTACTGCTGTGTCCCGGTAATAAAACCTTCCTTGTCGTCCCGTTACGTTTTTAACCACGATAGACACTCGCGTTTCGTGACACCAGTAGTCTTTGAGCCACACACACCTCCTCAGAGCATCCGTTCATTAGCATCTGACCCTCCCTAAACAGGTCACCTATGCGACTCATCCAGTGCATGTTGTTCACGGCGTTCATTAGCGCACTTGCTAATGGGACGATCTTCGTCCAACAGTTCGGCACAATTTAATGTATCGCCACTGATCTGCGCCAAGCCCAGACCGTATGATGCGCGTCGCATTGCAGGCGCCTGCCATCAAACGTACCACGGGTGACATATTAACTTTATATCAAGCGCGTCTTCGCTGCTGCTTACATTCTTCAACTCATTGTCGGCCCGTCGCTATCACCATTTGCATCCCTAGAGTAAAGAATAAATATGGCGATTCCGAAGCGGGCCTTCGTCCTTGCCGCCGCGGCATTCACATTCCTCACACAACGATATGCGCCGTGGGCGACTTTGAGCAAGAGTGCGATATGGAACGGGCAGCGCTGTCGATGATTGCGATTTTTGCGCAGTTCTGCTGGGAACGTTGGTGTATCCGTTGTTCGGAGTCCGTTATCATCACGGCCACAAGCCCTGTACGTTTTTACTTGTTCGATTCTTGAGCGCACGAAAGAAAGTAAGCTAATGCAATCAGAACGCGAACTTTCTTCTTGGACATTGAAGAGGATATTTATGAACCAAGTGGGGAACCGCAGAGAGATTATTGACACTGTGCCCAATGATGGCGTGCTCTACTATCGGTGGTTGTTCAATGAGCCCAGAGTCCTGATTACGACCCAAAAAGCGTTAGCAGAAGTGCTGGCATAGGAGCCGAGGTTTGTGAAGCCTGAGCGTGCGGAGCGGAGAGGAAGGCTCCTTAGGCAACGGCGTTCTCGTTGCTGAAGGAGACGAGCATAAGGTGAGCAAGTCCTCAGTGAAATAGAACCTGGAGCTAATGTTAGATTAGCGTCAAAGAAGAGCTCTCATGCCCGCATTCCCGCTTTCCGGCATATCAAAGACCTCTACTCTGTATTTTTGGGACAAGTCCATCGAGATGACCAACGCCATATCCCATGCCCTCAAAACAGACCCGACCGGCTCATCAGTCGTAGAACTCCGTGATCAGGCGTCTCGGGCGACACTCGACATCATTGGACTGGCAGGTATGGGGCAGGACTTCAATGCGATCGCCGATCCGAGTAACGAGCTTAACGTTACATACCGCACGATCCTCAAACCTAGCACCGCTGCCAAAGTCGCGCAACTCGCGTCAATGTTCTTGCCCGAATGGCTGATCCGCCACCTTCCCGTAAAGCGGAACGAGGGTTCAATGAGGCCATTCAGACCATCAAGCGCGTGTCTGCCGATTTGGTCCGATCAAACGTGCGAAACTTGAGAAGGGCGAGCGCAGCGATGTTGATATTCTCAGCGTCGCGATTGAGTCCGGGGGCTTCACGGATGAGGATATGGTGAATCAACTAATGACTTTCCTAGCCGCCGGCCATGAAACGACCGCGTCATCACTGACATGTGGCTGTATACTTGCTGTGCAAACACCCGGACGAGCAATCACGTCTGCGCGAAGAAATCACGCACATCTCCCGCCATTAGTGACCCTTCGCGCATCTCCTCCACCGATATCGACCACCTTCCCTACCTCAACGCCATCCTCAACGAAACCTCCCGCATTTTCCCCACCCGTCGCTCCTCACCCTCCGCGAAGCGGGAGCACGACACCACCATTCAAGACCACTTCATCCCCGCCGAACCACTATCATCATCTGTCCATGGGCAATCAATCACTTCAAACGCCTCTGGGGCGCCGATGCCAAAGAGTTCAACCCAGACCGCTGGATGGGGCAAGAAAAGCCAACACTGGCGGCGCCGAGTCAAACCACGCGGTGACGACGTTCTTGCATGGGCCTAGGTTGCTGTATCGGGAAGGATTTCGCGAAGGCTGAGTTTGCGTGCTTGTTAGCGGCGTTGGTGGGACGGTTCGAGATGGAGTTAGCGGAGCCGGATAGCCGTTGGAGATTGCGGGGACGATTACATGACTGGTCCGAAGGGTGGGCTGAGGTTTTTATGAAGGTGAAGGGTAGAGCGAATGGCCTAGATGCAGGGAAGGGCCCCTGCATCGCGGCATTATCTGAATGTTCCTCTGAATCTAATACCCGCGTTGTTAGGAATGCTGGCGGCGGACGCGAACGAAGAAGAGCAAACCTTCAACATCATCTAAGGCATATGGTTCGCCTTGATGACGATTTGATCGCATGCTTATTTTTATGACTATCTTGATATGGAGCAACGTGTGCAATTTCTAGATAGGATACATTGATGCTCAGGCCATCAGGATTCCGGTGCTCTTTCTGTAGAACTTATTTCGGCGAAATCCGGTCAGCGCGGCTATTCCCAGAGCGTTCGTCTTATTAACCCAGTAGGAGCAATTAGGAGGCGTTCTTCTCGCCGCCAACCCCTTCCACAGACGATTAGCGGACTTTAATTCATCTGCCGATAACGGCCCATATGATGTAAAGATATTACAGTTACGAAGCAAAAGTAACCAAGCTTATCGTACTGGTCTTTTCTATCCTGCGAACGTCTGCTATTGAATGATTCACTACAAGGTTTACTCTGCCGAGAAGCAATGCCCGTCTTTCTGTGCTGTATTAATTTTATGGAATAAGTATAACACTGTAGTTTCTACTACTAGGTCACAAAGTTCAGTCATTTTTCTTCTCTGAGTACCTAGGCTTCGTGGCAGCCCGCCTTCTGTAAAATTACTAAAGCTGATTAATTATGATATTGTTGTCTGGACAACTACTGTTTCTACTGGCTCAAAGAACCCAAGCGAGCATTCAAATGAACTTACAGTCTGAAGACAGGATTGTGAAACAGCTAACAAGGACAAAGGTCAGATGGCTATAAAGCCCAAAATTCAGACCCGGCTGTGTGCGACTTACTGGTTAGAATTTTCTACGAGCTCTGTTACTTGTATCTGTATGGGTGTGCACCAATAGCGCCTACCTAGGAGTGGAAAAGAGTCAACAAAAGAAAGACAACACGCTTAGATAAATACAGACATCTGAAACCCACTGAAAGCCAATCTTACGGGAGTTCCTCATGCTACTACACAAAGTAAAGCATTTAGGAAAAGTTTTCCCATGTCAGCTCAGTATTTGAAAGAGCATTGAGCTTGTGATGTCATTTCTTTACAATAGGAAGAACCAAAAAACGTGATAATCCACCCACATGGTGAGTTCGCCACACTAAGACGACTTGCTCTAGAATCTTCAAACAATGTTGAATAAAAAGTACAGGAGTCGGATGCTTATTGAATAAGGCAAGTTCCACCTGTTCAAGGTGTTGTCTTTTCCCATAGTGTTAGTCCTCGGCTCAATAAAACCAACATAGTCGGGTAACCACTTACTATGCATGACCATATATAGCGACTTCACTGAGTCCTCAGAGCCCTCAGTCGCGATACCCTCGCCCTTGAGTAGCTCGAATTGAAACTCCAAGAGACAGAACGCGTTGCCCTCGGCAACCCATAGCTTGCACTCAACAATGACCCCTTCTTTTTAGTCTCTTTCTTTGCTTGATGGGAGGCATGCTGTTTATCGAGAGCGTCTCTCACCCTTTGACTCGCCAGATCCACCTCGCCTTCTTCTCCCATTTTATTCATTGCCGTTCCGAGCTCCGGTATGACTTTGCACAAGTACTTTTGTTTTTTCTTCGTGTTCAGCTTCGATGGCAGTCAGATCTAATCTCAGAAAGTCGAACTTCTCTCTAAGACACTTCTGCACCTCGAGAGGCTGTTTTTCGAAGATCTTCGATGGCTCGGGCTCTATTTTCTGAATCGAGACTTCCTGGAGCCTCGGCTGACCTAGTGCCAGCATCCTCCGTCTTGATAGTAACCCTCTTGGCTTGCTCAAGCTTGTTTTCTTAGAGTCGGGGCTTGCGTGAGCGGATGCCGACGAGTCGTTTTTCTTCGATCGCTTTCGCTTCTGGCCTGCGTTTTTGTGAGTATTGATGTCTTGATCTGTTGCGCCCGAAGCCACAGGGTCTGAAAGAATTCTCCGTCTCCTCGCGTTCCACCGTTCGAGCTAAATCGTGCTACTCTCGGTTCTCCTGCGCTGAAGAGTTGTGGTCGGTCAGAGTCGTCTTTATGCCCTTCTCAGGCGTGAAATCGGTCGCCGTCTATAATAAACCTAGGCCGAATTCACCCATGGCTACAGTCAGGCCGGAACGTATATCTTTATCCTTGGCGCCTAAATCACGCGACCGCTTTATTGACTTCTGCACGAAACAGAGAAGAAGTTCCATGCGGTCGTTATCTATCTCACTACTTCCGTGCGAGCGGGCCAGGTTGGGCTTGAAACAGATTGACGTCGTCTGCATAAGGTACGTGTGATCTGAGAGAGTTACATGATTCTGAGTCTCGTGGATACCACCGCACCCAATGGGCCTATGAGCTACCGGAAGTCCATTGACGACTGGGCAATGAAGGTACGATATAGTTATCAATGAGGCTTCAGAACTATCACGAACCTCTGTGTTGGTTCACAGATTGACAGACCACCCATTTTCATGGGAGACCTGGAGTATATCTTTTTCTAGCCCAAACACTCAAGAAGACTCTTCACTAACAACCTCGAGTGTCTTTACCAACTCCCCAACACGAACGCTCACGCACGCTTTCGCACTTTCTGCGAAGTTCATCCTCGGAACAACCAACCAACAACGTACACGTAACGCATTTATCGCCCTCCGCTTTGACACAAATGTACCGCTTTTAGCACTTCGTTACGTTTTGCAGGCTTTGTTTCCACGCACAATAGCAGAGAATAACAATCTTTTTGGTGTATGAGCGGGTGTTGTTTATATTGGATGTATTAGTCAAATGATTTTACAACCTGTTGGCCAAGTAGTCACGTTCAAGGTGCAGGATCTACGCGTTCCTTTGCCTCGTTGAAGGAGGATCGGATTCTGGAATACTGCTGATGAGAAAATACGAACCGAAGATACGACGAAATCATACAAGGAACCTATAGAATTGGTGAATCAAAGGCGAGGAAGGGCGATCCATGGCCGATAATGAACGCGACTATAACCAATATGATTTCGAAATTCTGCGTGTAGAGTGAGCCGGAAGGACGGGGGAGCTGGAAACAAAGTGTAAGATCTGAGTACTAATGGTCACCCTAGAATGTGTGCGTCCAGCTACCAGGCGCAGGCAAAGTTTATAAGTTAGAGCTCACGTGAAATCACGTTTTGCAGGGCAGGAACGCCGCAATGCCACCACCCAAAGAACATCAGGACTCTGACTTTTGGCAGGCAGAATCCAGTTTCAGATTTCTTAATTATGCTGTTAACTCATTGCCGCCGTCCTTTGGCCAGATCGGCCGCGTGGGGTGCGTGAGGGAGGCATGTTTGTGGGTGAAGAGATCGTGATGGTTGCTTGGTGTTGATGGAAGCGCACGCTTACTAAGATGCCAGGCGCCTTAGCGCTTACCTGCTTGGGAAAGAGAATGGCACGTGAGCTACGCAATCTTTTTTGATCGCCCTTTGTACGTCGACGAACATCTGACGGCCAGAGTGGCGATGGATTACTACTCCTTTTCCGCGTTCGCACAATGTGCGTTGGGTGTCATGTAAGACTAATCTAACGTTTATATCGTTGTATGTATATATTGCACCCTTCTTATTATTAACTATCGACTTGTGATTTGTGTCAGTCAGTCACATGATCTGTCAAGGTCATTACGACGATAACGGAACAATTAGTCAAGCGTTTAGCTTCACAGTGTGGGCCTAGCAAGTCATGTCGCTCTTGCAGTGCCTGTCATCCTGCCTTTGACCATGGGAGTCGATCGCCAGGTCAAAGCAGACTGACTCCTCCTGGTCCCGTGGGAGTCATACCCCATCTCTTGATATAAAGCCCCTCTTCCCCGTCACTAACCTTTCCCCTACAACAAACACTTCACACCATTCCACCATTGCTACAACCTTCTAAACGATATCCACAATCCACCATGATTCCCTGCCAATGGTGCAAACAGCAACCCTGCTTATGCTATTTCAGGTGTAAGGTTACTCAAAAAACACAGGAACAAAACGCACCTATATCTATGGCACGTACTGCAGCGATTGTGGAAGAGACAACGACGGAGGTCACCTCCCTTATTGCAAATACGAGCCTGAGAGAATTCAAAAAGGAAGCCGAGGCAGAAGAGGAAGCGAAATGAAAGCAGATGGAACAAGAAGCTCAGGAGCCCATGAGACAGCAGCGCGAGAAGATTCTGGAGGCTGAGAAGAAGGTAGCCTGAGAAGCCTGAGAGCAAGCGCTGCGGGAAGATAAAGGCGTACTTAACGAGGGAATGGGAGAAAGAATTCAGAGAGAAGATAGAGCAAGTGCTTAGTGAGACAGTTGAGGGAAGAACTCAGGGAGAGGATTGAGTAAGAGCTTAGAAAGGGAATCGAGGAAAAACTCAGGCCTCTGCTAAAAGAAGCAGATCCGAGAGGAGATCGAGCAGGAGTATACCGCTATCATGAGGGAACATGAACCGCTCTGGAAGACGCCAATAAACCCAGTGATAATGTCGCTGTCCAAGATCAGGCACTTAATAACGAGGAGCTCGGTTTGTGGGAAAGCCAACGCCTCGAGAAAGGACAAGTAAAACGGAACAGCAGGAACAACCTAATGCTAGTAGTCATGGTGATCGGGATTTTGCGAGAATTACGACAAACAAGGCCTGGGAAAATGTATGGGGTCTGAGGTAGCAATGTAGATATGGCTCACCAGCGTGCTTTGGCCCTGCCTTTGAGACGCTCATGTACAAAATAGCTAATACCAACAATTCTTTCGGTTCTGAATCCCTTATCCATATACAACAACACCATTCGTGAGCCCGTCCTATGAGTCATCCACTTGATCTGCCCAACTCTTCCCCGCCATCGGCGACGGCAGGCCGAATGACTCCTGCTTCTTGATACCAGGCCGGTCTGGCTCAGCGGCCTTCATGTCCACGGTCTTGGTGCGAATGGGGAAGTCGAGCTTCTTGGCTGGCTCCGGCATCTTTCTTCGCCGTGGTGAATGCGGAGGGCAATTCGGGAAGTCGGATGCTGAGGTGGTTGTTGGGCTTCGAGCCTCCTTTTTGAGATCTTGATGGTCGTCGCGACCGCCTCTGCCGCCCCGGCCTCCGCGCCCTCGACCACGTCCGCGCGATGGTGCGTGATCTTGCTCTTGTTGTTGGTATTCTGACTCTCCTACCGTTCTTGTCACTCCTGATACACCTCCGTGCGCCGCGCGCTGCACCTCGCCTGCGCTCCTCGCCAGTGCCTTCAAAGCCCACCGTCTTTCTCCAGATCCCACTCTCTACCACCAAGCGCATCGAGCCTCCGCTGCCTGTTCTTCCTCTCACCCATCATTTGCTGTCTGTTCTGGCGCTCTGCCTTCTGTTTCTCCGCCTGCTGCTTTGCGCTCAGCGTTCTTTTGCGCGGCAAGTGCCTCGCGGGCTTCGAAGTTCGCGGCATCGGCTTCGGAGCGGGCGTGTGCGTTGGCTAGAGCCTCGTTCTGGCCTTCATCGCGGCTGGTTTGGCGTTGATTTCCTGTTCGGTAAGGCGAGCGCGAGGTGTGCCACCGGTAAGAGTGCGGTCGCCGCGGACGGATTTAGGCTCTTTGGGCGTGGCGGGTGTAGATGGAGCTTCGGTAGTATCCGTGGTAGTCGTCGTCGTAGCGGCACCATCTGGCGCCGGCTCGCCGTTTTCGCATCCTTCTCTTGTGCGGACTTCTCCTTGGGCTCTCGTGCTTCTGGGACCTGATTGCCGCCGCGTCCTCGCCCGCGACCTCTGCCTCTACCTCGTCCCTTTCCTCCCGATCGCCGTTCGCGGTGTCGCGGCGCATATTGCGACTCGCCTAATCCACCAGCGGTATCGTTGCGTTGGGTAAAGGCTCTGGGTTCGATATCTCTACAGGCGCTTGCTCGAGAACGGCCCTGCGACCGTGCGGAAGTCATCGTCAAAGAAGAGGTCGTCTGTTCCCGCCGTCTGCGCGAAAGGGTCGATGCTTGAGTCGGCGTAGTTATAGTCGTAAGGTATGTCGGTGGGCTGAGTGAAGTCAATACTGTATACTTGTGATGGTCAAGAAAGTGTTATATAATTAAAGTAAAAGAGAGTAGAGCGATTTACGTACGGGTGGCGGCGCATGCGTATCCATAAGTGGAGATGGGTCAACAACTTTGGTTCCGAAGGTACAGGTGCCTCCGTTTGCTGTGCAGTTGGTGCTGCTGGTGCCAGTGCTGGCTCGGCGAACTTGCTCCTCGACTTTGGGAGCCCATCTTGACGCATACATACTGTACAATACTGGGGAAGAATGTGGGGAACGATAGTGAGTGTCAATGGTGGTCGCATTGCGGTGTATTGCTAGCGAAGTTTAGGTTGCCGAACACGCTAGTCTCCGGGAGGGATGGCGGGGAAGCTCCCACGTTTGAAGCACCACCACACCTTTCACAGCTATAAATATATTTATATACATAATCGAATTCGCCCGAGTGGCTTTTCCTGACCATATGAATACAGCCGTGGCTTTCTGGTCTACTTCCGGTGAGATTTGATGCCTAACACCAAGCGGCTAAAACGCATCCCAAAGTCGCCTGCCAAGGGTACAACTTGCATCTTTCGCCGCTATAACGTACCTGATAAGCGAGTCGCACTCAAACAAGTCGCCACGCCACCTAAAATTTCTTACCATTTTACCCTACAATAACCGTGGCTTCATAACGTAACATACTATAAACCTATAAAGAAGTAGATCTAGGTTTTACTAACGTACGTGACGTATGAGCGGCACTTTTGTAAGCCCCGTCAAGTTAGACTCTTCCCACTATGTCTTAACAACAACTTAATAAAACCTTTTAAACAAAACGAATATACAGCTGCATATGAGCTATCGAAAATCATGAATTTACCATCACGACGCACTGTAGTAATCTATAACGTCTTAGAAACAACGCTTTAATAACAACGCGATGGAATACTATCTTAACGCAAGTACGTGTCTAGTAAGATTTTACTTATAAAACGGAGAGAAGGCTTTTATAGACTATATTCTAGAGCTTACTATGTAAGACTGCCCACCCTAGCTTTAAAATGTAAGAGGATAAAACTTAAGGCGTTACTAGGCCTAGTTAGTTTACGCTTAGAGACTTTACAAACGTTATTTTAAGTTTTTAAATAAATTTTAATTTACGACTATATAAAGCCCTCTACGAGAATCTTAAAATTACAAAGAATGATTTATTTAGATAACTTTAAAACTAGATATATTTAACGTGTTCTTGTTCGAAAAGTAAACGGACTTCTCTCTCGAAAATCTTAAAATTTATAGAGGCTAAGGCTAACGAGGCTAGTTTAACCACTACTACTAGCGCTGGCTCTTGTATATTCTATATATTATACTATACTATGAGAAATACTTATAACGTATTCTCGTGCGTGTATCGGCGCAGGTGAAACAAAATATCCGTGGGGGTAGAGAGCGCTTAGAGGCATATGGGAGTGTAATGGCTTAATAGATACCTAAATAGATTGCTACCTATAGGCCTCTGTACGAAAGAATAATAGAAAAACTATAGAGCTATATAGTTTAAGAACTAGCTTATATATTTCTCCTAAGCTACCTATGCTAGGGATAGTGTCCACTAGTACCCCTCCGTTGGTCCACCAATTAGGGCTTAGTAGGTGTCCAATGGTTACCCAAGAATTGCCAAACTTATGTCGAACCAATCCGGTTCCGAATTGGTGGATTTTGTTTCTCCGCGCAACTATTAATTTTCCGTGGAATTATAATAATGTAAGCGATTTAATCGTTACACTACCATAATTATTCCCCTACTAACGCCTAGAGTTCTACTAGACTACTTAATATAAGACTAAGAACTCGTAGCGCTACTTTACGTTACGCGCCCTAGTAATTAAAACCATTATATAACATAGCTCATTACTAGATTTAAATAAGGCTCCTAATGAGGGGTATATTGAAATATTTAATAGCTATCTCTAAGGTTTATATTATAAAACATTTAAAGCCTATATACTTTAGTATACTAAATAATAAGACTAGTATAAAGACTTTAAGTAAATAAAAAAATTTTAACATAGTGTACTAGTTATTTCAGGGAGAAGCGTTTAGGTATAGAGTAATAGACTTTAATAGTAAATAAGGTTTATTTCTATAATTTATTTATCTAATAAAAGTATTTAAAAGAACTGTTAGGGTTGGATATAACAGACGATACAATTCTCGGGTAATAATAAGATTGAATTCTGTCTTCTCCTAATCTCCCAGCGCTGGTATTTATATTTGTGGC
This sequence comes from Acanthochlamys bracteata, assembly GCA_019914995.1. Classification (NCBI taxonomy): domain Eukaryota; kingdom Viridiplantae; phylum Streptophyta; class Magnoliopsida; order Pandanales; family Velloziaceae; genus Acanthochlamys; species Acanthochlamys bracteata. The sequence goes on from JAFKAK010000477.1 coordinate 12,607, forward strand.
GCCATCGCCTCGCTATCGGTTCGCTTGCGTGTTGAATGTTGAGTGTGGAGTGTTGGTATTGGATTATCACGTGTCTGCCTTTTCACCCTTACAAGAACTTAGGGTGGTAGTAATACTAAAGGAGGAGATTTTAGGTTATACTACTATAATAGGTATGTAGGAACTAGGTATATATATAAACCTACTAAAGTATATTCTCTAGACTAGATGTAACCTTAATAGGCTGTTTTTAATAGTGTTTATAAGATTATAATAATTTTATTAAGATTATAATAAGGCTAAACGGATTTACTCCAGCTAATTCTATAATAAGGCGCTTAGTAGCTTAGAGCAGTGTAAAGATCTACTAGTATTAACGTATTCTAATAGGTATGAGGGCTGGGTGCTCAGGGCCAAGAGGTGCTAGAAGAATACTTATAATTTAATAAAGAGCCTCAGAGGGCTCGGGTAAGGTCTATATACTCAAGTTTGGGCTTAGTTATTTCCTCCGAGGTTGAGGGCTCTCCCAGCCAAGTGTTTTTAAAGGCCCTGACCTCTTACATAGGGACCTGACTAGTACTATCCTACTCTAACGCGCCTTAGTATTAAAAACCCTAAAATATTATAGCTCAACTTACGTGTTAGATAAAAGCTAATAATATAGTCTGGTGAAAATATTATGAATAATTATTCTTAAAGGTTTATATACCTCATAAAGGTGTAGAGAGTCTAGTATAATAAGTTATACTAATAATAAACTAACCTATTAAACTTTAGGAGTAAATAGAGAGTAAACGAAGTAGAAATTATATAAGAGAGTATTTGGGTATAGTAAAATATTAGACTTTAGTAAAGGGTACGTTTAGTTATTATAAGTCTCTATCTATTTAGGTATATTATCTAAAAAGCTTAGGTAGTGTGTGCATACAAGGAGTGACCCTTTACCTAATACTACTATAAAGTAGGTGTGAGGGACTAAGTATAATACATAAATTCACTAAGAGATTAAAGAATTATATTTTAAAATTACAAATAACCCTTAGTAGGCTATTTTTTAGATAATATTTATAGTAAATTATAGTAATTTTATTAAACTATAGTAAGGCTAAAAGAGTACTTTCTAGCTAAATTTCAGAATAATAGGCGCTTAATAACTAAACGTAGTATAAAATATACTTATATTTTAGTTTCTATATTCTTTACTTTATATATAATATTATAGGTGGTATACTATATTTTTATATAAAGAAAATATACGTGTTTACACTACTAAAAAAGGCTCTCTACCTTTTACCTAGTGTAGGAGTAACACAGAGAGGCTACACACGTCGAGAAAAGTAGCTAGAAAGGTAGATAGTTTCACTCTAATTTAGAGTAAACTTGTAGTAAGTTACTATAAGATCGCGTTAATAGCCTTTTAGAGTGAGTTGAAAAGACTATAGAAATTGAAAAATTAATCTTGGTCCGGGTTTGACCCGGGTCCTATAATAGAATACGTTATCTAAAATAAAATGAGAAAAGACCTAGATTCTCTAACGAAGTGAACTGGGGAGAAGGTTGATTAACCAAGTGAAGGTGCTTAGTTGACAGTCTATAAGATAGTCTTAGTAGTAGAGAAAATAAAGAATTTTAGAAGCTCTAACGCTGCAACAAAGCACAAAAAGTTTTTAAAAGGTAGTATATTTAAACTAAGAAGACTAAAATAGTAGCCGGAGGTATGGGAATCGATAGCTAAAGGGTGGGTAGTGGTTATATAACGAAGGGGCGTTAAAGAGGTATAATTAGAGATGATCAGCGTTGCGGGTAAGACTAGGCACAAACCCCGCATTTATAAAGTACAAACAAAGGATGTAGATGGTAGCGATATCAAAAAAAAATATTAGCTTAGTATAAACCACTCTATTTTGTTGCGGTTTGTGAACAACGTTGTCGCGCTGGCGGTTTGGTGGGGATACTGCGGCACTCGCTTGTGAAAAACGTTACTGTTTAATCTTCAATAGTGATTTCATTCTGTTATCTTATTATGGTATTGAGATAGGTCGCTACAAAGACGCGAAAGTTGGTGTGGTGCCCGCTCGCTTGCCAAGTACGTTATTGATATAATAACTCAAAATTTCTAGGCTACATGAGGCGTGACACGTTTTGTTTTCTGCAGTAGCAGGACTTGAGGATATTCGATAATCACCTAATCAAGGAATACCGCGATACGATTGCCACCAGCAGCCGTCCGCTTCCCAGCGTTCATGTCTGGTCGATGAGTTGAGATGTACAGGGCGTAAAAACAATCGTGTCTTGCATGAGGGCTGCCAAGCTGAACAAGCCACGTCAGAGAGCCCTGAATCAATCTTGGACACCATAAAATGTGAGTGAGATACATGAGTAGGTATCCTCACGGGCATGGTTCCATGCACAATTAGTCCTTGAACAGGACCATTGCGCGGTACATCACTTGCAAAATTAAAGGGGAGAAAATAGAAATGGGAGACAAGAGCAAGAACCGACAATCAAGTTCGCGGGTATCATAGATAGAAAGAAACTACAAACCTCCGCCTTCAGCTTCGCAGCTTTGAAGCGACTTACTTTCTTCGTCTTACCGTTGCGCTCTTCCACTAGCGGATCGTCTTCGTCTTCTTCGGTGGGCTTGAAACCGCCTTGTTGGTGAGATCATCTTATTCCGAAGCTTGTGGTACTCAATATGACCTGACGGTTTGTGGATGACGGGGTCGAAATCATCTGGTGCTTGGGGTTCTGAGGATGGAGTGTGCTCAGCCACGCTGGTGGCGAGGACACGGCCAGAGGGTCCAGTGGGAATCGGAGGCGGCTCAGGTACTGCAGGGTAGGAAGCATTGGTGGAGGGCCGTTGGCAGGTGCGCGGGCGCTCTTGAAGCGCGAGACCTGGCTGACTTCGAGGATGCTGCAGGTGGCTGAGGGCTGAAGGGCACGCTCAACGATGATGTCGGGTGTGGGGGGTAGTTGGATGGGTACAGAGGTTCTGCAGCAGGTTGTGGTGCTTCGGAGACGTCGAGGTCGTCTGCAAATCGTACTCCCATCTTAGACTCATCGTCATTGGTAGACGTGGGAACCGCCGTGCTCATTGACTGTTCGAACTCATCGTCTTTGCGAACACGGGTGTGCAGGCATTGCCGGCCCTCTTCCAGCACTCTTTAGTATTAGGACCGAGGTTCTCCATCATGCGAGCATTGAGCTTCTTCTCCAACTCTTGCATCTCTTTGGATGAAGTCACCAGAGAGCACGCGCCTGGTACTGCGGCCACACCATCTTCTCTTCGCCTTCTTCGCTGTCGTACTCTTCGTCATAGTCATAATCATCATTCGTGTCCTCATCGTCGTCTTCGAGGTCAAGCTCAGCGACGACATCGTTCACTTCCGATAGCCCGTATTGGAGCATCTCTCTCCGTAATGCGGCTTCTTCGGAGTGTCGGATGGAACAACAGCTTTCGAGAGAACTCATCCGTCTCGTCAAGCTCGTAAACCGGCACCGGGCTTGAGATTCCAATTGTGCAAGTCATCTTGAAGAGTTTTGGCTTTTCAAACGTCTCCACTTGCGTCGTTCATAAACGACACCGACTTCTTCGGCGTCGCCGCAGTATTGGCTTTGCCCTTTGATGGATTTGGAGGCCGGTGGAGATGTGCCAGGTTCCTTTACTGCTGGAGCTGCGGTAGCTTTGGGTATCAATGTGGTAGCAGGTAGTGGTGTCGATATAGACGGTGCACGCATGGAAGGCGTGAAGGCTCGTCGTCAAATCCTGGTCATCGTCCGCACTCTTTGCCCGGCCTTGTACGCCAGCTTTCCGTAGCGCTTCTACGAGCGCCGGTGCAACCTTTCCAGGTTGCGATACAGACTCGAGATAACATTGTCATCATCGTCCAGCTGCTCCTCGATATCCATCATCGGTAATCCTCTCTTCAGTCTCCAGACCCTGGTCTGTCAACATCTCAAACCCTTCAAGCTGTTTCTGCGCCTTGTCGAACTGCTTCGATGCTCTCACGGTTTTGCTGGACGTAGTCTAGGCGCCTGGATATCATGTCAATGACTTTGTTAGCAGTGCGTTTTGTCTGTAAGAGTCTTGCCGAGTAACTCGCGACCTCCTTCTCGTTGACGAGTTTACCCTGCATGTCGCGACTTAGATCGACCATCTGCGCCGGGAAGGCGAGCCGGCAGTTGCAGCTCTTCCTCCAGGATCTGGTACTCCATCTCCCATATTGACCAGTGATCCAGGGCTTTCCAGCTGGCAACCGTCTCCTCGAGCTGCAGGCGACGGCTCTCGCGCCTCCGCGGTCGCTGCGCGGCCGTTGACATTTTGTGCACGTGGTGGCGGAGGTGGAAAGAGAGAGAAGGTTTTGTCTGGCTTCGCACGGCAAGAGAAGAAGAGGTCTTGGCACGCTAGCCCGGGAAGGTGCATAGCTCTTGCAGCTGCAGCTATTCAGAATGCTTGTAGAAGAAAAGTTACCTTGCGCACTCACTCTTATAATTATATCGCTACGGAAATTCGACGCGATACATTACAACGGGTATGCCCAGTCACGGGACCTCCACCGCCAATAGTTCAGTCGTTGGGTGGTAGCTCGCCTTAATAATCCAAGCCCACTCAACTTACCTCGCTCTTCACATCATAACCTTCCTCCCACGCCGCCACCATGTCGAGGGTCGCCCCGCGCTACCCAGCGCGTCCATCCAAGCGGGCAGTCGAAGACGTCGGTGCGTCTCACCTTTCTCATTCTCTCCACAGCCTCCCTCCAGCACCAGTACCCCTCCCAACCCGCCCGCGCTGCTGCTGACTCTTCCTCAGACATTTGCCAGTGTACCAAATCGTCGCGCTACCTCAACGAATATGCGCTTCCTAGTGAACCGGGAGTGCTACCACAAGATGTGCGGTCGTGCGTCGACCGCATCTTCTCCCACGGGCCTGCCGTGTCCGATCGCGGGCTGCAGAAGACGCTGCGGGAGGCTAGATTTCGGATGCAGACGTTTGAGGATCTGAAGGTGGAGAGGAGGTGAATATCAGGGAGGCGCGTGGCAAGGCGTAAGTATACACGCAGTGTGAGGGGATGTGCAGAGGCTAATGGATGTAGGATGAACAAGCGGAAGAAGATTTCGACACGTTTAGGGAACTTAACAACTATCTGGAGCAGGTCAAGATATCACATGCGGAATCTTATCAACAAAATCGACGTCCGAAAACACACAGCGCGCCCTTGCTCAAGTTTGAAGAAGACCAGAAGGCCGAGCTCAGCCTGGTGCGCCGCGCCGTGCCATAGACGCTGGACCAGACACCTCACGCTCTCAGATACATCCCATGTTATACTCAAGAAGGGCGGCACCCAGCGTAAAGCCCATACCGCCTCGTTAAGCAATACCCCAGACCCTCAGGCAGAGGACACCGGCTTCAACCTTCCGCGGTCTCAAGAAGCGGAAAGCACCTGAGCCAGAAGGCATTCGCCCTGGGGCGGGTATAATGTGGAATCTCTACTATAACCCGAAAGAGGAATACGACCACAAGTTCTTCGCCGTCAAGCATGAGCCAAAGTTCTATGCGTTCGGATGCAAAGCGCGCGCGAATACTATGCCCACGCGTTGCGCGATGCTTTGGCGGCTAGGGTGTTCTCGAAGAGGTCATGGCGAACCAATCACTGAATGAGATGATAGACGGTCCGCCTCCCGTGGCAGCGAGCACGTGGAAATGACGTGGAGATGAACGACGTGTTTTTGATACACATGATACCCGGCTTTGGCGTTGTACATGGCGTTAGGGCGGCGTTCTGAGGCATTTCTAGGATACTAGAGAGTATTTCCAGCAGACGCGCTCGTGATTCCCAAACAATTGATAATTTTGTACTATTACCAATGCATGCAGGCGACTAGTGTATAAGTCCAACTCCCTAGGTCTTTCTCCGAATTCTCCATCGTATCATTCCACAGTAGATTCGCTTTGCAGCATCTTATTTTTGGGAAATCTGATACTATGAGCTTACACCGAGAACTCCGTAAGAGCAATGTTTACACAAAGTCTACCGTGTGTAGATGCATGAGGAAAGAAATTGCACTCCCTTTGATTCAGCTCATGCTCTTGAGATTTGATAAGGTTAAGTAAATCCGTAAAAGCATTGCTGTGTGCATTATATTTTACTGTACAGCAGACTTGATATTTGTATACTTTATCTATCTGAGTACTATTGAAAGGCTGATGTTTTGAAGCTTAGTCGTTTTTGAAGTGGTGGTGGGGCAGGGCATTGATGACTTGAAACTTGGAAGCGCAGAAACGTTGTTCCGGTCCGCAGCCTTTGTTACTCACACCTCAGCATTGTATTATTCTCCAAGTCGCCTTTTCCAGTATATTGAGAGTGATTTACAAAAAGTCCCGATTAACCACGCCCACCGCGCTCACCAGCGCTCATGCGCACAACAATCTGCCCGCAATGGACGACGATACAGCGGAGGTGCATGACTCGCCAAGCTATACCTCACGCGACTGAAGCTTGCGCTCGCGCCGTTCACGGTGCACTTCAGAGCCAGGGTACATCAAGGATGAGACGCTACGTATGCTGGGCGAGATGTGGTTAAGAAGACGCTGGAGGAGTCACGGCGCAGCTTTGAGCTCCAGTAGGTTCTACCTTGAGATTGACAGGAACCATACTGATGAAGCAGTGAGAACTCGGCCTCTCCCGAAATCTTCTGGGACGACCTCGCGGGCGTTCTGAAAGCCGCTATTCCCTCGCTCGAACGACGTTGTGTTTGCTGCACCGACCCTGCCACGCCCGACTACGAAGGCCTTTCAGGCCCCTCATTTTCTTCATATTCGCCGAGCCTACTACGAGACCTCGGGCGCTTGAACCAGCTCGTTTCTATTGCGGGAACGTGCTAGTCGTCGGAGAAGAAGGTTCAGGATCTGTCGGCGGCGCGGCTGTTCGACAGGACATATTCGCGCTGATCAATGTCTGCGTGCGAGTTACTGCGAGGTTGTTTACGATGGCGAGGCCGGTACGGCGGATGAGGACAAGTGGCAGGGTGTCATCAACGCCTGTGAGTTTTGCCTGAAGAGGATCGAAGAATGGCGGCTGACAATATGGCAGACAGAAGCTCCTCATCACTTGCCTCCAGTTTCTCAACAATCTCATCGCGCGGAACGAGCAGCGGAAGCTGATGCTCTGGATCGAGCTTTTTTTGACCATCTCAGACAGTGAGCTCCCAACTTCGCAATATGAAGTCGCGGATGGACTTCTTGTACCGCTTGAAAAAGAACCCGACCTACCCGACAGGCCCGCGCCCGGTGTGCCGCAACACGTATCGCGTGGCCCCGATGCATTCAAGATACGGCAGCAATAACTTCGTCGCCTTTTCTGCTATGCACATAGGAGAATTTGGCGCCAGGAGGTGAAGAGTCGCTTATCAAGATGGGCGAGAAGGCTGGGTGCCAACGAGATCGCCGCAGAGTGCAGAGACAGTGGCAGACAATGACCGAGGAGGAGAAGAATGTGAGTTGCCTGATACACTGTAAGCAACAGTCATCTGACCTTGCTAGAAATGGAACATACGCTACGCCGACGTGGTCGCGCGGTATCGCGACGAAATCACAGTCCAGCGCATGCAAGCAGGTGCTTGAACAACAAGCCAGAATCAGGAAAGCGTGCAGGCGTTAGCGCAGAGCATCGATCAGCTGCAAGTCGAAGTGGACAGAATGCGCTCGTCCATTGCCGCCTCCAGCAACGAAGCGCCAGAATCGCCTGAAGAAGAACAGAAGGGAGCGTTCATTGCGGGCGCAGTCAATATACAATCCGAGTTGAATCGGGCATCCCCGCAGGTGAGGTCGATTTTTCGCGTGACTTACCCGCCCCGCCTTTGGTGTCGATATCTGCCAGATGGGAAAGGGGATCTGCTGAAGCGCTTGGGGCCTGATCTCGATCGTCCTGGGCGCTGACCAGCGACGTAGCCTCCTCCTCGCCCCCGCCAGAGATGATGACAACGATGACGATTATGACGATGCCGGCGACGAAGGCCGGCGCCTGCTTTCGGACGTTCCTTTGATCCTAGGACCTACGGAGGGTGAAGTGCTTCAATGATCATTATGGGGAGGAATTGTCGAGCCGACCGAGGACAACCAGGCTATCATGTCGATCCGAATCAGTTCAGCAGCATCAAGCATGCATAGCGTCAGATGTCATCTTCTGCTCGCGCAGGACAATGGCGAAACCTACTCCGAGAGCTACTCATCTTTGTTGCTGCCTGGGACCTTCGAAGAGGGCTATACTTCAAGTTCATGGTCAGATTATGGAGGCAATACTTGCCAATGGCCTGTACCTTGCCGTATCATGCTTTCCCGCGAGTCTGAGTAAGTACCTTGCACTCTTGCTGTTGATGTTGCTCATAAACACAGTAGGTCAAAGGATATCATCTCTCCGCTCAAGCTGTCATCATGAAGCTTTTTGACCAACATCTTTCGCGCGGCAGGCTCCGTACACCAGTCAAGAGCGTACTGAAGGGCGCATCTACTTCAGTGGATCAGAGATGCGCACATGGTCAGCTCTGCTGACTGAGTTCCGACGACACATCATCCCACCAGATGTGCTCTCATCTTTCTGCAGGGGTCAAATCAGAGCAGGCATGCGCAGCCTGAGACTTCCCTCTCAATCTATGGGACATGGAGCGCATGTACGAAGGGGTTTATCAGTACCTGGATTTTTTGCTATCTCACAGCAGCGAGACGTGAAATCTATGCTCAGCAACTGGGAGGTGGCCAGCAGTGATCGTCACCTACTGAAAAGAGCTCGACGCTGCCCAAGGGTCAGATATCGATTCTCTCCGTTAACCGCGGCTGCGCGAAACCCAACTCCAGCGCCTCCTACCGAGGCCGAGCCACAACCAGTTGCTGTTGAGCGACCGTACGACGCGGCTGCTAATGCAACCACACCGGAAGGATACATGCCGTCGCCTCGTCTCACATCGGCCGAAGCCCAAGACGAGCCTTGAATTTGGTGGCGCAACCTAAAAGCTCGCTGTCCCTCGTACTGGGGTTCCTCGTGTGGAAGAACAGACAGGTCCAGGACCAGAATTCGACCACTCGGGGTGGCCGTACTCAGCTGCTGTTCACATGCGATAGCACAGCCGGCTATTGTTGCGAACACGCCATCATGTGCCTCCCTTCCCCTAATGGAAGTAACAAGGAGAATCAAGATCATCCGCGCCCTTGAGCGCTACGAAAAAAAAAAAGAAGGTCCTAACCCGGTGGATCCTCCTACGGTGCCCAGCCACCACCTGGCAAGCCACCTGTGAGCGTACGTGTACCCGACGGTCTTGGATCCAGCAAGGCGCATGAAACGTTCATGGACTCCAGGGCCAAGTCATGTTGCGCAAACGCAGTCAAGCCTCCGTTGTTGGCAGCACGGGAAAGGAAGGCGAAGCTAGAGACAGAGATCGAAGGATCTAGAACATTAATGGTGCAGCAGGTTATGCGTGAGTTACCTGCAAGTGCAGGGCGTGAAGCATGATGCAGAGAAGGCGGCTGCGTTGGCGAAGCTGGACAGGGAGTTTGATGGGCCGGGCGCGAGCAAGGGTTGAGATTAACCAAATTGAGTCTGGTCACCGTTTGAGTTACTATGTGCTGGCAGCCTTTCTGGACAGGATGCCGTTCCGAGATGTCAACGCCAGCTTCACGTTCACGGTCGAGCGGTGGGCATCCTCTACAGGTATGTCGTCGTTCATACCGGGTATTCTTCACAGGAAAGAACAATGATTCGGGACTGCACGAGCAATATCGTGTCCCAGGTTCGATGCTTTGAAGGAATGTGATTATTTGGGTGCATGATGGAGCCAGAATGTGGTTGTAGCGTTTTGTATGGGAGGATGGATGGTTGACATGGGAGGCTGGCATGAGGAAAACATGATTGTGAAGTGTCCGCATGGTGAGACGTCTTGAGGGCTGGGAGGAAGGATTGGAAAAGAGCAATTACTGCTATGCACCGGGATAGTATCATTGAAATTTATAAATATTTGGCTCTGACGACCTGGTGATGTATTTGTTTATTTACCTCTCGCAATTTGCGCATCGGTAACTGCTGCTGCGCTTGTAGCCCACTACTGATAAGGCCTCAGTGAGCACCCTGCTTAAACAACTGATACTCCCAGGCATATACTGGGAATGATGGGCAGGTACATGCGTAAGCTAAAGCAGAACAAGCTTGCCACGCTCTGCGATGCGAAGCAAACTTTCCACATATTCATATCAGCCTTCTTAAGCTGGGAATAAGATTTAGTAGTGAGGAAATTATCGAGTTATCTTATTGCAGGTGTGGATCATCATTGAATAATAGTCCGACAGCAGGGGTGCAGTGTGCTTGTTGAATCTGACTACATCCAAGGGCATAATTATGGGAGTTAAGGACGGCGAGAGGTGGGTTGTTAGCATTTTGGGGAGGAAGGGTGTAGTGGGTTTAGCGTATTAAAGTTCTTATCTTGTTCTACCATAGAATGGTGTGATTGATGTCGTGTGATAGCCCACTCTCTGATTGTTCAACCGTAACAGCAAAAGATACACCTGGGTGGACGGACTACAGAGTCAAAAGTTATCGCTCGCTTCTTCCTCACTCTAAACCATTGAATCCACACTCAGTTCTGCAGATAGCAATTCACTAGTGGTCCTCATGCCTAGGCAAACCACAGCTGCCATGGGTATAATATGCTAGTCGAATGACCGCTTTCAAGGGCTAGTTCTCAGGCAACACTGACGCGAGTATGGTAATGCGTAGTAGACACCATGCAAACTTGTAGATTAGTATTCCTATTTCTGACTTTGCGTAGAAGCAATATGTAATGACAAGTACCACAAGCTGGCCAAACTCTTAAGTAGACCTTTGGGTGGACGAACTATTCGGACAACATACAAATTGTGCTATAGATTTGTCTGCAGTCAAAAGCGGAATGAGTGTAGAAATAGCGCACATCCCAGGCACATGAATTATTTGCATCCAGTGTTTATAGTAATCCCTTCCCGCTCAATCACAGAGACCCAAGTGACAATGTTCAACCCACAGCACCTACCCAAAAAATGACGCGCTTCTCTCCCAACCTCACCTCTCTAGTCGAAAGCGTGCTCCCCCAGACTCCTGCTCATTCGTCCCACGCCGAACTCAAGGTTCCCGAAACCACCCTATACGACCTCGAAAACGATTGCCGAGGATGCAAAACGGTGTTTGGCCAGTGTGAAAAGGTGCCTCAATGGCCGGGACGAAGGATCGCATCTGGTTCGAACTACTACTACAGCTTAGGAGACAGAGATACAGCAACGAAATGGGGCGTTTTACAGTATAAGCGTTGCAAAAGTCTGACATGAAAATGATGGAAGACGCTTTGTGGGCAGCTTAGAGATAAACGTGATGAGGTATTGAAGGGTGGTGGGAATGTAGAGGAGTTGATTGTGAACAGGATGGACTCTTGAGATGAAGCGGTATTTGTGGGTGGAAAGGGTATGGTGATGCAGTCCACAATAGATCGAAAGGTGGAGTATTATGGAGCTCTTCTACATGTAGTGTACATGAAGATTCCAGTGTATGCGACATCAGACCAGAAATTGCAGGACAGGAGCTCCGGAAGGATTCACTGAAGAAGCGGCCTTATGCAAAAACGGTGGGTGTGGTTGTTTTTGGATGCCATGCGGGTTTGATGCACGATCGGCGAGAAGATAAAGTAATTTAAAAGGTACTGTGGTGTGAGAAAAGCAATGGAGTGTTGCAGACAGCAAACATTTGGTTTGAGACCGATAACATTGTTGCCCTTACTCTCACATCTCCATGTCAACAGAACGGAACATGTTAAAAAGCAGTATATCAAATTTGACGTAATGATGGACGTAAACAGGCCGGCCGGACCATGCACAGATGACAATAATTAGTGGAGCTGGGAGATTTGTGCTGCCTGGTTGGTTTCCACACTCCAAAATCAGCAAATAAATGCCAGCAGGCAATATATATGACAAAATTCCGTCAGTGTTCATGAGTCACTTAGTGATCTGAGTTCATCTTACAATCTGCCAAACAACAAGAATGATCGATACAAGCTTCCACGTACCAACGCTCTGCTTTACCAGATCTCAGTGCTGACAAATATTGCGACAAGTGGTTCCCTTTGGTAAGGTGCACTAGGGACTATGACTTTGAGAAGACTACAGCAAACAGGGGAGGATACAAGCTGTTTGGTGGTATAGGACAAAGTCGGAGAACAACCTACAGGATCAACATTGGGAAAAAGTACACGAGGCAAAAAAAAAAACGAGGTTTAGAGCAGCAGTCTAAGTACTTCAAAGACAGAGGGATGATGGTCTAAGCTAATTAAGTTGGTACGTGACACAAAACAAACGATCGAAAGTATAAAGCAGGTGGTAGACGAGAAGAGCGATCAAGGATCGAGCGGAGACGAACACCTGGAAGGAAATGTCAGAGGCCTCCATATCAAGTTGGTCCTTTAGGAACCTCAAGTGAATAAATGCCATTTTTTGGAGAGTATTATGAAGCATCGATACGACGGCTGTACTTGTCGGTGTTTGAATGCCCTCAGCTGATAACAGGTGTTTAGGCCAGCTCGGTGTTTTTTCTAAGACCTGATCAGTCTGAGCGAACACTTTTAACTCGCATCGCGTGGGACTCAAGAGTAGGATTCAAAAAGTACTTCATAGTACCACAGCAGCAGCCTTAAACAGCGCAATCACTTTCCCGTTCTCCTAGTCTATCCGGTGCTTGAATAGGCCATGGTGTACCTTTTAATTCTTGTTGCCTTATCTTCCACGTCGTCATGAACAGTTTCAGCCTACTAGTGAATGTCACATCGAAGAGTTAACCTCTAAGCCACTGGCGTTCAGAGCAAGCGAAGCTACACAAAGACCACGCCGATAGCCTTTCTGAAACACCCCACAGCGACCACTTTCGCAGCTACCCATCCATCACCTAACACCACCATGGTCGAACTTACACCCCAGCAGAAGCTTTTCAAAACTCTCGCGCTCATCAGAGCCGCTAACGCCCATCCTACCGCCGATCACAACTACGCGTGGAGCCCCGTCAAGCACGAGTCTGCAATTTTCTTAAAATCACTCCGCCAACGTGAAGACGACCATCGAGACAATATGGTGAGATAGAAGAAGTGGATGGCTAAAGGCGGGAATACCCGAGAAGAAGCGGATGGCTGGGCTCGCCCTGAAACGCTAACGAGTATGAAGAGATGTTTGCAGCTGGGGTACCGGGTCACGTCATGTCACAGTTCAGGAAAGAAGACGCAGCTCTGGAGAGCCGGTCCTTGAATGAGAGAGTGAAAGAGCTCAAAGCACTGAGTTTTCTAGACTATGGATGGAGAGTTTGTACTACTGTGGAAGACAGAAGACGCTGAGAACACGAAACAGATTGATTGAACGTGTGTGATGCGGACAGGGCGTTGAATGTAAGAAACACTTCACTGTACTGGACATAATAGCTCAGGACGAGGCCCAGAGGAAATTGCATGGTCTGACTATATGCAGCCTGTGACAGCAAATGAAGTCTTGACTTAGGAATACGCTAAGCACAGCTGTCTGAGAGCTTGGCAGTACAAAGGACTTATTCGATTGTTTTCAAACGCCGGAACAAACAGACAGGTCTCTAAAATGTAATGCTTTTTCAATTTTTGATATATCAGTAGCTGGGGGTATGGAAGCGTTATGAATTCTAGTGTTGAGCTGTGCGATCATCACTCGAGTCAACAGCACAAGAACCAGACCTACCAGAAACTGCGATGTTGAAAAACATGCCCCACACAACAAGATGCCTCTGAAGGTACTGGTAACTCTATCCCACATCTCCCGATTCTCTAATGACGCACACGTTTCAACATTGAAAGATAACCAAGATGCCAGGACGACATTGAACGACACTCTCAGAGACGATAATGCGAGATTGAAAAGGCAGACCAGAGGGTAACAAAATTAGAAGACGGCCTCGACGAAACGCAGAGCGCTCTTTTGCACACGAATTCAGAAGGCGCGCTTGAAAGTTCGAAGCTCTCGATCGGGATACGAAGAGTATCACCGGAGGGGCAGTGGGAGGACCATCGAGCGGGGTGATCCAGAACGTCGTCATTACGTAAAAAAGAAGGCGCGCAGGAAGAACCAGAGTTCCGCGGAGAAGAGGTTTCGACGTAGTAGTTGAAAAGGGTGTGCAGGCATCGTGCAACTTGCTGAACCAAAGAAGGACAAGTGGAGGGTCAACGATGAAGTAGTCTGCGCTTTTGATTATCACGGCTCGTGTATGATAAAGGACGAAATCGCAGGGTAACCCCAATCGCGTTAATTCAGTCATGTACCCTGCAATACCGGGTCCATCTAACGCTGATATGTGACTATTCAGCTTATGCACGATTGTCAGGAACCTTTATACTGCAAATACGCAGTATGGGAGCAACTTATTTTTTATCTTTTGTGAACATGACCAAGAAGAAAGATGCCTTTACATAACATTTACTCAACCCAAATGACATTGCTGACTCCGTCCTCTCCGCCATATGTTCCTCTGGGCGGGAGAACAATGTTAATCACCAGTGGACCTGGCTTTCCAGTCTTCAAGTCCCTCTTGACAATCGCAATGTTTAAGTCGTCTGTCCTGGGCAATAGCGCCATACCAGCCTCGTTGAACGAGAAAGATCATGGTAGTAACCGTGCGCGTTAGCCAGCTCCTGGAACGCGAGCTTGCCGTCAGTGCCAATCTTGAAATGTAACAATGCTGTCCTGTTCGAATCCAAAAGTGGTGTCGTTACGGTTGGAGGCATACAAGAAGTTACCAACCGTGGATCTCGGCAGACTTGACAGTGACGTTGCCAGAGGCGCGTTAGGACCCGTAGTTAGAGAGGTCTGGGGAGCTTGAGGGGAGAGGCAGGCTCGCGGATCCGTAGCTGTGGTTGGGGTAGATGACGTCGTGAAACGCACCGGCGGAACTGCTGACTTCGTTGAGACTGGTACTTCAAAGGCTCTTCCAGCTTTTCGGAAGAGACCGTGGCGAGGTCCCGTCGCCCGGAAGCGAAGCAATCGCTGGGCAGGCTGTAAAGCTTGCCCAGTTTTCTGGTTGATCTTGAAGATCCGCGTAAGATCCGCGCCGAGGTCAGGAACGATCAAGAAGTCGCCAGTCGGGTCAGTAAACGCAGCGTGGTGGGGTTTGTCCTGGCGGTCAGGACGTGGGCCGGGAGCAGCCATCGTGAACTCGATCTTCTGGAGGCCTTCGTCTTAGATGTGATCCCGGCAGCTTGTGGTCGTGATGGTCGAAGGAGAGTACTCCGACGTGATGATGTAGCTTCTGCCCTCAGGTCCTCCCATAAGTGAAGCCATGGGAGTTTCCCTCGGTGTCCGGTAGAGCCAGTGAGGTCAAGGCACAGTCTTTTTTCAGTTGCGCCCAAGCGACCATTGCGAAAGGTTGCCCTGCAAGTCCCTCATTCAACCAGCTTTCGTCGATGCAGAGTAGACGGTGCGTCTCTTCGTCTCAGGTGCTTAGTAAGTTGGCGTCACACCACGAGCAGTAATGTTCTGGACAACTTTCAGGGTGGCCTGGTAGAGCTTGAAAGTCAAGATCCAACAATATAAATCTGTCCCGAGAAGTGCGTTGATAAAAGCTTGACAGCGGATGTCTGCGAAAGCAGAGACAGGCCCAGAAGGGCGACAGACTTGACAGAGGCCATTGCTAGGAGAAACGAATTTGATGAAGCTGCAAAATTGTCACAGGTCCCTGGGGTTCAGAGATGGGGATCTCACCTCGTTTAAAGACCCATAGGCACACGTTGACCCGGGATCGTTAGCATCGCTTCTCGTGAATCTGATGCTTATCCACGATTGTGGGATGGCGCCAGCGCAGGAACCATGAATCCATCACGTAGTGGCTATGATGTTTTAGCCTGCGACCCAATAAAGTCTTCGTCTCCAGCCGACCGGGTAAAGTGTGCGCGGTTGGCGGACGCAACTGTCCGATAATCCGGGATACGAGGAGAGAACATTCCAGAACAACCATCAGCGAGGGGGTTCTCGCGTAGCATGAGCGGAAGAATCGAGGCTATTTGGAGTTCCTTCTCGAATCTGCTAAGTTCGGGAAAGGGAAGAGTTTTCGAAAAATGCTGCGCGACCTTGCCGCCTGCAGTGCTTGGCTGAAAGTTTAATATCGAAGAATGAAAATGGTCTCGTGAAACGATCCAGGGTGGTCTCCCCTGAATCCCTCTTTTGCATCTCATCTAGATCTTACCGAAACCGCTGCTGCTGGGCACACCAAACGCATCGGTATCTGGCAGCAGCGGCATCACTGCTGAAGGCTCCACACATCGGATTGGGGCCGCTGAGATTCACCCGAGCTGGTGAGGGTGTTCTCGAGCAAGCACGGCCAAGCGCACTGGAGCAATCTGTGCCTGTGTAAAGCTTTCCCTCATTGGTAGACACAGGTGTAGTGACGCCATCGAAGGTGTTCCTTCAGCCAGGACGTAAGCGCCAGAGTCGATCTCGAGGCGTGACAAGTGGAGTCGATATCGTCCCAGTAGCTATTCACAGCGTAGTGGAGGAATCTTACACCTCCAACTTTGGGACCACGACCAGATGTGTTGCGGACAAATTGCCCTTCTTTGAAGGTAACAGTGTCATCGGATCCGAGGAAGAGTACGGCCTAAAGGTAGAAAGTGTTGGCAGCTCTGTGCGAAGGAAGGATGATACATACCAGTAGTGGTGGCATTACATTGAGCAGACCACAGTCGTTCCATCGATCTCGCTGTTTGAGATTGTGACCTGCCGGAAGAGGATTCTCAAGCACAATGTACTGGCGAAACGTTCGATATCGCGGTCTGCAGGACGTATGGCGTGTGACTGCGGGCCACCAGCTTTTACTGTACAGCGTTGCTCTCGAGGTCTTTGTCTTTGTCTTTGTCTTTGGACCCTTCTTCAGTAGCCTCTTGCTGCTCCCCGGCCGTAGGGCTGTACATTCTCCTTCTCGTCTCATATGGCGATATCTTTCAGCCTAGATAGGTTTCCGAGCGAGCTGGCCCTGGCGCGTCTCCAATATTTCTTTGATGGTCATGTTGCATTTCGCAGATGTAAAAACTTGGAGAGGGTAAGCAGTCAACTCTCAAGAAATCTAAGACTATAGGTAAAAGTGTGAGAGGCCTAGAGATTATATCATCATAAGCCGCACTGTACGTGACCCAACGTTATGCTAGACTCCGCTAATGCCGAACAGAAGAAAATGTGCGCTTCCATCTGGTCCCGCGACCGAATGTTCAATCTTTGGTCCAGAATGCCGACTTGTGAGTCAATGGCGTTGATTTATGCCTTCGTAAGACAGGTAGGTAAGACAAATTAAGTAACTTTGATCAAGCGACTAGGAAGTCCTGGAAGTTGCCCGACTCGATGGCCGACTAAACTTCTGACTGATTTGGGTCGAAATACATTGGCGGGCGTGAAACGATGATAGGGTTGTGTTTCTCGCTCGCCCAGGCGTCCGATGCGAGCTGAGCCGCCTTTATCTCAGTAACTAATCTTACCAGTGTGATATTACGACTAATAACGCTGATCGATAATCTCACCGATATCGGAGACCGATCACTCCCATACGCGAGTGGATGCAACGTGTACGATGAGCAGCAACAAAAAAAGTGGGCATTTAGGGAGGGGCCCGGAACACGAGAGTAATCTGCTGAAAGCGGACGAACTTCGGCCCATCAAAGACATGTCTAGCATGGGTGAGATGACAAAATGGACATTTAGCATCGGTGAGGTTGAAAGCGAGCGAGAGGATTGTGACTAGTCATCATCGAATTTGAGACACATTCAGAAGAAGAAAGTGTTAAGCAGAAGGTACATATGTATGACGTATGGCAAGTTCCAATGGCATCCGCTAACCTCAGATTAAACGAAGGCACGTGACTTAGTCTACTTCAGAGGTTACACTAGAAATTCCATCTCTTCGCCCTCCTTCGTTCGGCCTTTTGAGATCTCGTGAGAGCGTTCATCGGTGACGTAGAAGAGAGAAATACAATTGTCCTCCATGACATACACGGAAATGCCTAGTTCTTGTACAACGGCAAAGCGTTATGAGTCGTAATTCGGGTTTACTCTTCTGGATCGTGCATCAGTGGGTAGAGTATTATCTCCATGAAGCGACACAAGAGCAAGCCAGACGTGAATCCGCCGATTGAGCCATCAGTTTCCCATAGAAAGAAGGGTATGGAATAGCTAGGTTTGTAACAGAAAGGCAATCCTGCATGAGTGGTTGGTCGTCTCACAGCCTCGCCTCCGTTTGATTTTGCAATGCGAAATATCATAAACAGAAACAAAGAAATAAAGTATACAACAAAGAGTCATCAAGCTAAACAAAAACATATCTTACAGCGTCCAAACAGTAGCCCCTAAATCAGCATTCGTTACCCCCACCACTCTAGAGCCAGTTTCTCTTAGAAATCAAATTACCGCCATCAATATGTCTTTTGGAGAGGACTGCACTTGCTTGTCCATGCGCCGAGAGTCACGAATCTCAGACGCGTGCAGTGTACAGATGAAACCATGCAGGCTCTGCAAATGAGCTCAAAAGAGTACTAGAAGACCTTCGGAGGCAGAAGGCCAGACATGACCGCTCCTCGACCAGTCTTCTCACTCGCCTGCTCCGCTCGAATACTCGTCAGATTCTTCTGATACCTCGTCTATACACCGCTATTCTCGAAGCCAGATCGAAGTCACCACCACCTCCCTACAAGTAACGTTGTTGTCCAAAGCCGGCCCAGCGTTGGCATCCTTCTCCGACAATAGGACGCCGTTGCACCACAAAAGCGCTCGAGCATCCAGGAAGGCGGCGGCCATATCGCGGGTGGGCATTCCGACCAGGTTCGTCAAGCGGATTACAGGTATGGCGCGGGCACTGGAAATCTGATTGCGGAGAAGAGCGGGGTGGCTGCAGAGAACGCTTGTCGTATTCCGTTTGGACAAATCCCGATCCTTGTTGTCGCATTGTTGATGGCACGCACACACTTCGCCTGCTTACATCAGAATTTTCGAAAAATATTTCATTCGACAATCGTCCAGTCACTCTCAAATCATCTTCAATGGTTTTTGTCCACAGAGCATCTCACTATGCAAACTTCGAACGTTACCACCGGCCGGTGCCACAATAATGGCATGTCATGAAACTTGCCCATTTGAATGGAGCGGACAAAGAAAACGTAGCGCCGAGCGCAGGTTTCAAGCAAAACTCTTCGGCTACTGCTTTCAGCGTCTTCTGGCTCGACGGTAAACTCGCCGGACGTATCGACACTAATCGGCGACTTCACGCCCGCGAGGCAAACCTGCGCGACGGCCCCGTCTTTGATTTTCTGGAGTCAACGGGTCGGATATATCTCGAGAACGAGCGGTTTTTCCAGTCAATTTGAGGCCGCGTTTAAAGTATTTAGTTTCAGTGCGTCTACTTAAAGACACACATTATGTTGATATCTGCTGACGGACGACTAGATATGTTAGGTGCGTGTTGAAGTTGGTGGAGCCTCAGAAATATTGGATTCAGTTCTGTTGAAAAGTGTTGATGGGTCTTGTGGTTCAGTTCGCCTTCTTGCAAGTCGCCTTGTACACAGAAATAATCGCTGTGCAGTTCATCAAACATGTCGTTGTCATAACGTAAGGCGAGTTGTAACGGCAGAAACTTTGCTCCCTTCACGTTACGATCCACCCGTGCACTCTTACCCGGCTCAGCCTGCAATAATGCCATAGCGCACGATACACTTCCTGGTATAACGTCTCTGATCACCAAGGCACCGCTTCCGGTCCCCTCTCCATCCTCATAGCACCATTCATCCTCTCCTGCCTCTCCTCTTCTCGCTCCCCGCACCCACAACCCTTTTCCCACCTCTTCGTCCTCTTCTCTCATAACAAACTTGCCCACGCCCCATACTGGCCGCAGCAATAATGGTTCCAGCGATCGGTTGGGGCGAGAACAGGCAAGCTCCTGACCACAGTGCCCAATGCCGGCCCCAATCGTGGCCACAAGAGAACCGGGATAACACTTGGCATAGCGTGAAAATGCGCCAGAAGGCGAAGATGAGAGATGAGCGAAGGACACGTAGGAAGGCGCGGGTGCGGCGCCGTGTTGGGCGCTGGAGGCCGATGATGGATCGTATGGGTAGCGCAGATTGTGCTTTGCTGTGGTGAGCGCGCGGTGCAGGAGTGCGCGTCGATAGCCTTTTCATCACTGGTAGAAGCCATTTTGGATCTCAGTTTGATTGAGATGACATGCGTTCTGATGGCTCAAGAGCGTAAACGATCGGGTTTGGTATTCCTCTTCTGTGACGTCATTAGATGGCTCCACATTTCGTGACGCTTGACCGTATCTATGCATCACGCCTTGCCTACCTGTCCAGGAAAATTAGTACTTTTTAAGCCTATTGTATGTACTGAGATGCCCTTCGCTTCAATTGCCTCAACAAGGCGAGATACATGTAATCTGACTTCAGCTGATGAAGGCGTCAACTCTTTCACATAACTGGGATTCCAACTCATCGGCATTGTAAGCCCTGTGTTGAGCTTGGAAGTTGTTCATACCTCATGTTTTACATCATCCGTCAGCTTCTTGTGCACTCTATCTAGGTAGGAACTCACGATAAAGCTCGATAGAATGGCCCAAAGACTCCGATTCTCAATTCGTTGAATTCAGATACCTGTTGGTCTTGTAACCAGGGATATGCACCACAAAAAGCGGCCTGAGCGTAAAGTAGGGCAACCTGAAAAAGTACTTCTCTGTTCAATCGACTCATTTTCCGGCATGGAAAACACGAAGCCGAATCTTCCATGAGCACCCCAATATGTCAGATTCTTCATCGGAGGATTGTTCGAGTAACAAGATACAGCCTGCAGGTTGCCTAGAACGCAACATTGTCTTTAGTTCAAGAGAACTTTAGCAGTTCTGGAAGATAATTTGAAGACCGAGGATGACTTCTGACAATGGGACTTTGGGCAACCATGATGTTGGTGGCAGTGTCTTGTTCTTTTTCCACCGGGCAAAACCATGAGGTTTAGACAATAAACCCGAGTGGTCGCGGCTTTCCTCAAAACGGCTCATGGTCCGGATTCATGTCTTTCGTGGCATTGGACCCATCGCAAAGGTAGCAATCAGGACGATATAAAAAGCGTGTGAAAAACACTCGTTGATTCTGACTTACCTGCACGGCACAAATCGTGAAGAGCATCGAGTCGTGCAGATATATGTCATGAGGAGTTGACAAGGTCCTACGTTGCAGGAGTGTAGTTTGTGCGGTGTTGACGTTCTATTCAGGGTGGAGAGTGGAAATATGCAAGTACGGCGGGACTTTACATCGCCATGCGCCACCAAATCTTATCTGACAGTAGTGGTTGGCACATGATATCTCCTGAGGTTAAAATCTGTCAGCTCACCGGCATTTGTTTGGTAAATGTATGGCTCACTGCTGGTCATTCCCTTAGCGGTGAAAATAGCTATTTCTTCCGCATTCTCGCGAGATCTAAGACAAATAGCTGAGCCTAAGATAACTCCATCCACGGGGGCAGCGTGAGTCTCTCAATAATCGTCTCTCAGCTGGTGTATACACGGGAGAAAGAAGTTATTGATGTTCCTGGGAGTGGGGACAACTGGACCCCAGCCGGTTCAAAGTAAATCGGAGAGGCTTCGTAACCGGGAAGTTGGTTGTCGGGAGGTTTCGGATTACTATACCTTAGCAGAAGAAATGATGTTTATGCAGAAAGATAACGCTGGCGGTAGGATTGATAAGGAACTTGGCGAAGCCATCGGTTTCTGTGCGGACAGGCGGTATTTGCTGGTGAGTTAACACTACGGCAAACCACGTCCTGGCGCTGTTATACCATTGGTTCTACGTAAATGCAGTGCCTGCATCTGGATTGTGAGTTGGAAGAAGTAGCCAACATTATTCTGTCGCGCGTTGCTAATGCTCAGGCCGTTATGGCGTCTCCCAAGAGGTGGCGAATCTCTAGCAGATGATCACAGACGTAGTTGGTAAAATGAGTGTGCTCTCCGACCAACACCACCACTGCAGCTGAGCTACAAGCAAACTTCACAACCGATTCACCGCGGTGATTCGAAAACTCACAACCAAGATCGTCCACGTCCCATTCAGTCTGAAACGTTTGCCGATCGGGTGTAGAAACCCCGCGCCTTCTCTCCTCCTTCCCGCCTGCAGACCAAAGCATTTCCGCCTTCTGCGGAAGACATTGCTCCATACCGCTTGTCCGGCAGATGCTTCGCCGTTACAGCATCGGTGCACTAGGCGGTGACTGCTTTGGCGATGCACCTGAGGCGGCGGAGGAAGCTGCAGACAAGCAGCACTGAAGAGAAAGGGCGAGCGTCGCGATGATTCTGATGAGCTCATTGCGTGAGCTAGTATGCCAAAGGGCGAGTGGGGTGTGGAATTGGGGTTCCGTAGGCGTCGCGGAACGGTGGAAGCTTCATGGTCTTCTACAGAGAGCAAGATTTGTGGCTCAAAGTTGTCGATATTTTTCTTATGCATGGCGAAAGAAGAAACGACACTCTGATCCTACATCAACGGTGACCCCAGATTCTGTGGAGGGTCGGAGGTCGTTATTCTCCAGTTTCAGTAGGCAGGAACGCCTGGAGTCACTGGCAGATGCCATCTGGAAGGTACTACATATGAAGTAGGTCTTGTGGTGCGAGTACACCAGTCTACTTCATATTACAGTACCTAGCAGGTTGGCGCGGGCACGATCCTCGCAACACTGGAAAAAGTCGCACCTCTTTCCACGACCACCTTCCCATTCACGCTTCCACTGCTGATGTCGTCCTCTGCCCTGACCCACATAAACCGTTGTTAACGTACCAACTAGCACTCCGGTTCTATTGAAGAGGTCGACCGGCAATAAAAAAAGGCGATCCACCTGTTTGATTCAGGTTCGCCATCCTTCGATCCCAAAGGGCGAACACAGGCCAATCCTCCAACCGGACTCCCTTGTCCCGTTCGAACTGGCACCACACTTGCAATGTCGGAGGAGATGGACGGCTGGGCTGGTGATGAAGTTACCCAGATGCGCTGGAATGCGAGGACCAAATCCGGTCCTATTGCCGGAGCTGGTCCGAAGGTACACCGGGATCGATGAAGAGCAAACAGGCATGGAGTACTGGTACTTGTAGCCTGTACGTCCGTGGGCGTTGGCATGCTTCTACAAAGCCAGCAGCTGGGACACACACAAAGGTTGTCTCGCCGTAGATTGCTTTGCGCGCGCTGCTGCTGGCCTGTGGCGGTCTGGCTGACGTTCAGATTGTCCGGTCCTGTCAACCCGTTTGTCGTAAACTCGGTGAGACGCCAGAGGAGACGCTGACGTTCGATGAAGGGTAGTAGTAGCAGCTTTGCGATGTCGTCCCCCGTGAAGAGAGGGAAGATGAGGCGGATCCAGACTACCAGGTCGTTCTGATTTATGATGTTCTGGTGCAGTGAATATGTCGCCTTCTTGTGCATTGTTTCCTGAAAGCTGGTTTAGGCCATTGACCTTGCATTCGGACGAGCGCTTGACTTGGGGTTGACTGATGAAGGCATCGTCTGTAACAGGGAGAAAAGCGAATGTACCGAAATTGCCCTGATTGCGATACCAGCTCTGAAGCATTCTGGAGCATTTCTGTGCTCTGTGAGATGAGACATTGGAAGATGGTCTGAGAACTGTTACCATAAGCCCACGTTGGCGGGCAACCGGCAGCTATGGCGAAGGCGTAGTAAACTGAGAGGGAACCCAATCCTTAGTGTGCCACTGCTGAGGTGGTAGGTACGGTGACGCGGTTATAGACTGTGTTTTAGTGTCTGCGGCTCTGAAAATGGGGTGCCGGGCTCCTCAGCGCTGACAAACAAAGAAGTTCCCAGTGTGCCACCGTAGGCAATGTCGAGCAGCATCACAGAACCTGCTCCTGCAGATTCCTGGATATCGTGACTCGGCTGGGATCTCCCACCGAAAGTTCAATATATGCTTGGACCCATTGAGAGTTAAAAGAGCTGATCCAGAATGCCATGTTCACCACCCCATTTCTGGCACTTCGTCACCTGCCAGAAAACCAAAACGTCCTAGCTATGTTTTGTGGGTCAGCTGAAGAAACTTACCTGATTTTGCAGAATGTCATACCCTGTACTGGATAGAAAACAGCCACAAAGCTGTTGTTGTTCATGTTGATGATATCACCCAGGTCCTGCAGCGGATCCTTGACCGTATCCGCCACCGTGAATCCAAACGGTACAGGTAAATCTGCCCAGCATTCTGCGGCGCGTAGACGCTCAAAAAAGCGGTCTTCGTCACCGTAATAGATGTCTGTGTCCAATAATGTTCATTTGACGACTGAGGGCAAGATGGGCCCTAGTCCAGCAGCGGATATCGCAGAACAGCGCGGCCTTCTTCCGGCCATGGGGGTGCTTGCCATCGTAGCGCTCCAGCAGGTGGTGCCGCGAATCGGATACTTGTTCGAATGAGGCACATAGACTCAGAGAGAGATTCGAACCAAGCGTACCCTTTGAACGTATTTACACCGGTTGAGGAGTTCGACACTCCGTCAGCGCAGACTTCGTAACCGAGATCGACTCGTAGTGTTCGTTGTGCTTGATTGCCGCTTCCATTCTCGAAAGGTCCAGCATGCGGGATTGCCGCGATACCCTGTAGTCACAGAACGAAAAGAGGTAGAGAGTATCATCGCGCTGGTGCAACCCTTGGTACCACATCACAACGTCGTATACCGTCTCTTCATCTTTGTTTTGAACGCCATGTTTTAGGCTAAGCGGGGAACCTGAGCATGTGCGCAGGAACCGCATCATACATCTTAGCCACTGGGGATATCGGTTGCATGGTAGAGCTTCACATAGGTACTAGACCGCTTACGGGCGGTTGTTCGCGGGCAGGCCAATAAGTAATCAGTGCCAGGTCACTAAGCTGAAGGGGAAAGATTTTGTAGACCCTAACCTAAGCTAATCCTAATCACCCCTACCTTTGATACTACTAACCCTAATTCTATCCAACATTAACTGTAATTTATCATTAGCCAATGGCATTTACTTAGTAACCTAGCATGAATAGGCGCCGGATGTTCAGACACTAGAAAGAGGAGGTCTGCCGATGTAGATTAGCTCAAATGCCACCAGCCGAATTGTTTCCGGATTTAATCGAGAATGAACAATTTCCAGGCGGTTACAAGGAGTGCTTGGCTGGTTGTTCCAATACGCGTTGCAAATTTGTCAGCATGACGGGGCGGCAACGACGATGACACATCCCATGTGGATGAGAATAGTCCTCCCAATAGTGGGGCGCGGCTCTATCACTAGCGTTCGCTGTGGGCAACCCCTATTTGAATGGCTGCTGTGCATGGATAGCTCTCGGAGATGTGCTGGCTGTCTCGGGAACAAAAAGCTGAGGTACAGTCCGGTTACAAGCGGAGGAGGGTGAGGAAGGTGGTACAAACTGTCCAGTTCATGGGTGTAACAACCGGGAGGTGTCCATGGGATGGTGAACATGAAGTGAAGGGGAGGTGCGAGGCGAGCTGACGGCTTGTTAGGAAATAAACTGGGGCGATGATGGTCCAGTGCCGCAGTTTTAATGTGTTCAAATCATTCCAGGTTCAGAATTCGAACGTCTCGCCATTCATCCATCTTTTTTTGCATATCTGTCGCAGCACTATCTCAAGGTTAGGCTACGCTCTGATTTGGATTGTGGTGAATCGACACGAAAGTTCGTTTCGGGAACGCGGTCAAGTGGAACGCTGGCACGCAACGAAGCTCACACCGAACTCCATGATCGGATTGTTCCAGATCAACCGAAGAGGCTTCGAAGCAGAAACCTGAATAATAGATATACTCGTCAACAGCGGAACGGGTCGCTTTCGCTTCACGACAATTGAAGAGGAAACGGGTTCGCCTAGTAGGGCAGCGTCAGAGATTGATGCACCTGCAGCGGCAATGTGCGGTCTAAGTTCAACGTTTAAACCCATGGACCTCTGATCTACCGAATTGGCATGTGCTCTGGCGCGTCATTGGTGTGTTTAGCAGCGTTCATGGGCGTTCGATGGCCCCATGATGCGGGAGGATCCTGGTGTTCATCGGTACCAGGCTAAATAGATATTGGCATCTGGACCCAGGTACCGACCTTCACCATGGAATACACGTGACATTGTTCACAGCAGCCTTTGCTCCATGAAAAACCTGCCAGGCGCGTAAATGTCATCATTTAAAAACCATCTTCGTTCATCATTATTGAGCATTTCTGTCCGGGCGTTGAATCGTGTGCGCCAGCCAGCCGGGCGGGTCCGTGAACTGGGCACTATGGAACAAGGTATTGGCTATCTTAACACGTCAGGTCAAAAGCTTAGCCTTACTGTACTTCGTCGCAATAGAAGCTTCGATCTGAACTTATGCTCGTATCTCGACCCACACGGCGCTGCTCTGGGCTCTCCCTCGCCACGTGCAGCCCCATGAACACCGCCTGACCTGTCAGATGAGACATCTATGCTGTCTCTCTTCTTAATCACAGCGCCCTAAATCTGTCCTTGGGTGCCGTCAGATATTGCTTGCGCAGGATGCGCGATTTGAGGTGTGCTCAGCGGGAATCTCCTTTTGTTACCTCTCCAGTGCGCGCTACCCATTCTTGACCTACTTCACTGCTAATACTTTATAGGTGTCGTCCGACTCGACAAGCCAGATTTTGGCCTGCCAGTGGTCATATCAGCGGGCGTGCCTGCCATTAATCTGTCTGTGCATTTGGCCGTATATTTGTCGTGTTCTTGCTAGGAAATGGACTTTCCAAGATTGTAAGCCGAGTTGCTCATCTGATTGCAGGCCGTGACTGACTTCTGGTCGATTTTTTTCTGCTTCACACTGGTAAGATGCGGCCATCAGGGGGAAACCTGCCTTGTGTTAACATCCAAGGTTGTTGACGTGGCTTTCATAACATACCAATACCATGTAAGTTTCAATGTATCTTTTGTTCACCATGTTAATGTGTATTTTAGTGACAATTGCAAAAGCCCTATGGCTCATGTCTGGAATAATTGATACTTACTGTCACTTGACGAAGCCTTGGATGCTTGTGGTGATTCTATTCCAAAGACCTTTGAATGCGTTACTGACAGATTGACAGCGACTATAAATTGCCATCTTCACGGCCCAGTACTTGGCTCAGTACAACAATGGTCATCGCATTTGAGCGTAAGTCTTCACATCTCACGATGGTTCAAAACACCGGGTACATGATCGTGCTGGCATGGGTTGGTGTACGCGCTGCTTATACTTGTGGTCACTCTCTATGCACTCCAAGCCGGAATTCGATGTGAACTCGTACATCAACGGCTTCCGCAGAAACATGTTCCCGGCAGGCGGAGGGGCGAATATGGCAGTTGGCATCTTTATGGCGCTAATCAACGCACTTACCGACTTCTATCTGGTAATCGCGCGTTTGTATTGGGGCCCGTCAATGAATGTCACTGTTAGGAAAGATGAGCCATCTACTTGATGCATTTCGTCGGTGTAATGTAAAACCATCGGTCACTATCTACATGGATGTCTGACTCACAATTCTTAGCGCTTCTGTTTGCATCTTGGGCCTGTGTATCGTATCAAGGCATGCGTTGACGTTGATTTTACTGGCACCAGACACCTATCAACACAGCTCTGTAAGTAGAAGGCCTATATGAACAAAAACAAAGGCGCTAGATCACATGAAGGTCTTGGAATATCCATCAGCCCTGATGATTCCCCCGCATGTCAGTTTCTACGCCATCTACCGCCATTACACCTACATCGAAATCAACGAGCGCACAAATAATCGGCACGCCTAGCAAAACGCTATAACGGTTATCGCTCTCCTACTTCAAGCGCAGTAATTTCACGACTCCTTCACAATACCCACGACATCCTTCATACACCTACCTGATTCCATAGATGTGTCAGAACTAAAGAAGAGCTGGCGCAAACGTACATGAGTGGAAGAGCCCTGTTTCACATAAGCGTCGGCAGATTTTCTATAGAAACCTGCCTGCCTTCCGCAATTCGGAATCCTGAGCTTCGGCAGATGAAGGCGCTGCCACCTACACCACTACCCTTGGCATCGCGGCATAACTTGTCGCAGAAGGAACAACTAATGCGCCAAAGACCAAAGTCACCAAAAAACATCAAAGACGCCCAATACCCTAATAGTGAGGATTATGCGCTTCCTATACCTTTGAGCGTCAATTCCAGCCTTGACTTCCAACATCCCTGAGCATTCAAGTTCACGTCGTCCCACGTACACCATCCTTGTCTGGTTCATATCTACACCCGTCAACAAACTCTGGAGTTATGGCTAAGGGAAGGAGACCACGATTACCCCATGCGTACAAGCGAGATTTTCTGTACGGCAGGTTTACGCTTATATATAATGTAGAATAGAGCTTTGCTGCATGCAGCACATAATGTTATCCGCCATCATATGCATTATCTACCCTATGGCACCGAAGCTAGTTTTGCACTAGCTTGACTGAAAATCGTTGACATCGCCTATATCATGTTGGATCTCGTCATGCTATTGAGGACTTCACCGTCGCAAGTTGTTGTTGGAAAATAGTGCAGAGATATGTGGGGCTCACAGTTTGACGGAAGATCGGAATAACGCGATAAATTTTATCCATTGACGTCTACCACAACTTTTTCTTTTCCCGTATCCTATTCTTCACGATATACATACAACGCCATTGAAACACGCATTCTTTTTTGCTTCAAGTAACGGAACAATCCACATCAAGTCGCAGCAACAGCGCTAATTCAGGCTAGATATTGCACCACGGACTTTTCGACCACGCCCCAACCCCGTAAAACCTTAACTCGATACGGCTCCTCCGAAGCTGGCATCACGTACGTTTCTGTGCCTTCTAGAAAAACCCTCTGCAGCATCTCACCTGCTGTACGAACCCTATCTGTGCTTTCGAGATTCACGCAATGCAGGTCCCGTGCCCTCCCCAGGCGGCCTGAAACGCTGACAGAAGCGGATTGCAGTCCTGCCGCTCTAACCTCCCTAAACCACGCACCAATTGAATCACAGTTCTCCTTCTAAAAGCAGCTTTCCAAGATGTCCGTGTTCCAATCTGGCTCCAAAGCCCTCATTACAGGCGGCGCATCAGGTATCCCGGCCCGCAGTCGCGCAACTATGCCTAAAACACGGGGATGCGCGTTTCTATCGTCGACTTTGGCCAAGGGAAACTCTCGACCTCGCAGAGAAGAGGCCGAAGGGTGATGTGCAATGTCTCAGGCGGATGTAAGTCAGAGCAGGAGTGGAGGGCGTGAAGGACAAGGTTGGGGATATGATTTCTTGATGCTGAATGCGGGTTGGGGCGAGAGGCACGTGGGGAGATGGGGAGTATTTTAGAAGGTGAGGATTGTCTTCGGATCTTGGTAGCACGAGGAGTGTGGAGTTTGAGTGTCTTGAATGGGTAGGGGTGAGGAGAGGTACTCCAGGGTGTCGGACTTCGGCTATCACCCTGGGACACCCTTTACACCACAGTTTACTAGCCTTGGTACTTCTCCTGCCAAACCTCGCGCTAGCGCACTTTTCCAAAGACGGTGCTGACTCGCATCCCCACCAGATCCTCTCCACCAACCTCTTCGGGCGTCATCAACGGGCTGAAACACCTACGTCCTGTCTTTCCAAATCCTGCTGCAATACCTCACCTGCCGCCATTGTCACACAGGCAGCAAACAGGGCATTACAACCCGCCAGGTAACGCAGCGTATAACGCGAGTAAAGCCGCCGTGAAGACACTGGCAGAACACCTAAGCTGGGGACCTTCGCGAGAGCAAGGCGTATCTGTACACCTTCTAGTGCCGGGATGGACTTTTCACAGGCTTGGTACGTACTGGTATTTCTCACTTTACCTGTACTGGTAACCTTGAAGTGTCCGAGTGCCTAAGCTGGGGCAACGAGACACGTGTGAAGATCGACGCTTGTATTTTTGATAGTCCGTTTGAGAACTTCCCTTCTATCACCGCACACCTTTTTCTTGGCTATGCTAATCTTCCTATTACCCGGCACATCAATGTTTCTAACATTGGTCATACTTCCATCTATTTAATTAGACTAATCCCTACTAGTTGGGTAACGTCCCAGGCACCTCTCAAGAGAAACCCGCCGGCGCGTGGTCCCCGAGCAAGTGGCGTCCTACATGGAGCAGAAGATCGCTGACAACAAGTTCTATATCATCTGCCCCGACAACGACGTCAGCGAAGAGACCGATAGAAGCGCATTCTGTGGACGGTGGCGACATCGTCAACGAGAGACCACCGCTGACTAGGTGGCGAGACGAGTACAAGAAAGAGGCGGAGGAGTGGATGGCGAAGAAGGAAGGTGCAATGGCATGTGGCGAACAGTGGTTCATGTGGTTCAACAATCCAGGGCATCACTCATAATCAAACAGTGAGTCTTAAACAATTCAAAGCAAAGTTCATTCAACAATTTCACATA
The DNA here is from genome assembly GCA_019914995.1 of Acanthochlamys bracteata. Lineage (NCBI taxonomy): Eukaryota > Viridiplantae > Streptophyta > Magnoliopsida > Pandanales > Velloziaceae > Acanthochlamys > Acanthochlamys bracteata. The sequence goes on from JAFKAK010000477.1 coordinate 43,073, forward strand.
GCATTGGTTGATAGATCTAAAAGGTGTAGTTTAAGTTAGCTGTGAGAGAAGCTACCTAGAGAGACACCCGATACTATAAGTGTAATTATATAAGAAAAAAAAAATTTAGATGGATAATAATTTAGTAAACCATAGTTGAAAAAGAAATTTTGTGATACTGAGAACGTTTCGAGTAGCAGGTCAAAGATTGAAAGGTTATTAAGCGTTTACTAACAACCCTGCTCCATCATTATTAGAACATCCTCCCCGCCATCATCACCTATAGTCACATATTACATGAGCATTGAAACTCTTATGCACATCAACATATCAATCCAGCCGCAGCTTTGCAACAGCTCGATCACCACGAAGCCATACTTGCGACGTTTCATTGAAATTCCACAGTGAATCCCTGGAATCTTCGCGATTGTGGTGACATCGCACCTCCTCGTCCCTCACTCCTTTGAACATCTTCTGCCCCCAACGCCCAACTTATCACTCATACAGTTACACAGATCTATCTTTGTTGTCGCTGCGATCTACATGTACCCTGACCACCTGCCAACATGTCTAATTGTTCTAGGGTTTGCGCTGTAAACCAGGTATGATAGTGGGCTCCTGCGCTGTCACTGGAGTAGATTTTAAAAATGATAAAAGTCGTTTGAGGTCGAGTATTAAAGGCAGGTGCAAAGTATAAGAGGGAATAATACATCTTCTTTCTTCTTCGATACCCTATCCAACGAGGACAATCGCTAGATTTGTCATTCCGCGTCCGCGAGCGTATTCAAGTCCTCCTCGCCGTTTTTGAACTGCTCTACCCAGGTCTACCCTCGACCATTCCCACTTCCATCACTCTCTCCAACCTTCTTCCCCGTCGTCTCCAATCGCATTCAGCAGCGCACCATTTCAGCAGTCACGAACCTCTCCACGCCCGGCCCTGCCCATCCCCTTGCTTCTTCAAACCCCTTCTCTTCCACCGCCTCCACACTCGGCTCTTTAGACTCTAACTCTTTACTTTCGTCTTCAAGTCCAGGGAGTTTTGGGGATATACGCCTGTAGCGTGGCAGTACTGGCATTCACATCCTTCTCTTCCCCTTCGACCTTGAGGCGGAAGGGATATGACACCTCCTGGTAGGCCGTGTGCTCAGCGTATCGGTGGCTGGGATGAGTGTAGGTGGTTTGGGGTCTACCTCCGCCACTTTCTATCAGAGTGAAGCACGATGGGAAAGGTTGGTGCACCGACATTGTTCCGCTCGGGCGCAATGACAGTCTGCGTCGGCGAGGTTAGACTCGGAGGAGCAAGTTTGGCGAGGTTCTCCATGGAGGGTGTGATTTGCCCTGGTGTGACGGCAGAGTGGCGGGAATGGGATCATGAGCGGAGGCGTCGGTGATTGGGGCGAGATGTTTCGATGATTTGCGGCGGGTAGTGGGTTTGGGGGTCGAGCACTGTGGGGTTGGACGTGGTGGTAGAGGGTTCGGTGTCGGGAGATTGATCGGCTTTTTTTCTTCGCGGACGATCTGTATACAGTTCGTCAGTACATAGACGATGGATGTAGAGTGGGGAAGGTGTGTGGGGATACATACAGTAGCTTCATCATGCTTACTTCCCAAAACCCACAGCGCCATTCCCCAACTCTTTCTTCGTCTTCTTTCTCCTTCGTGCCCCCCTTTGACTCTCCGTCCGCTAATGCAGTCGGAGGCGGTGTCGACCTCAAACCTCTCGCCTTTCTCCATTTCCAGCATCCGCCGCCGTTGGATCTTGAGCTTCTGCTTCGCGAACTTGCTGTTCCACTGCTGCTGTGTTTCATCCACTTATTGACCGGACCCTTCTGGCACACCGACCTCATACTGCAGGTTCAGTGCTGGTAGGTCACTTGGCGGTGGTAGGGTATATGCATCCGTGGCGGTCGACACGCTGGCGGATCATGTGGTTTCGAAGGTGGTATGGGGTCACCTGCTTTGCCTACCACCGCACCCTTCTCTTGTTTGGTGTTGACGCTTTCGAAGCCCACGTGCTGTGCGCTTTGGCATGCTGGGTCGATGTATCGTCAGACGCGCTGGCTATCAGAAGAAGTAGACGTGAGTCACTACTAACGATCGAGATACCGCCATCGTCCATGATATCGATGGAGGTCTTCTGTGCCGGGCGAGCGCCCAGGCGGTGAAATTGCGCCACGCCGCGGTACATGTGCTTTGCAGGCCGAGTAAAACCAAGCGTTGGTGCGACATGGCACAGGTCGTCCCAGACCTGTAGTTGTACGTTTGTAGGTCGGTATTGCTTACCTGTTCCTGGATCCTTTCGGCTGTCTGGTGGTTCGACGGTGGAGGGAGGTATGCGAGCGGCAGTGCAGCCTTGTGTGCAATGTAGATTTGCTCATCTTTCAAGCTCTCTCCACCGACTTGGATCAAGAGAGGTGGAAGACCGCCTAGGGAAGGTTGTAGTGCTGGTGAAACCAGGAGGATGGTGAGCATATGATTTGGCGCATACATCTGAATCTGGTCCTGATCTCGATGATATTCCCATCCAGCTGTAGGGGAGAGCATCGATTTGGGACCTATACTATATTTGCTGTCCTGAGATATCCAGGTGTCCCCATCAGCGCTATTACTCGCACTCCCTTCTGGTGCATTTATAAGATTCTTGACGTCGGGCTTGTCAGCGTCCGTCAACGAGAAACCTCGCACGCGATCCTGCTTCTCTTCCTTTCTTGCCTCCTTCTCTTCTTTCTTGTCATGTGCAGGAGCAGCCTTCCCGCCAGTTGGGGCTTTCCCTCGAGCGCAAGCAGATCATCGGCGTTTGAGGCCAGCTCACGCTCGGTTTATGAACAAAGCCATGTGCAGGAATATAGTCCATCTTGCCGTCCCCAGCCAAAACTCGGAAAAACTATGCGTAAGATCCACCATGGACTCCACAGCACCGCACCAGCCGGCAAAGGTATCCCTGATCGCGCATCACCCACCAGCATCGTCAGCACCATACCGCCGCCTGCCGAGTCGCCAGCCAATATAATAGTTGCCGGATCATGCTTCTCCTCCAGCAAAGATACGCCGCCAAACAATCCATAAGCCACACGGAAAACGGCTTTGCGGCGCAAGTCGTATCTCGGTGCCAGCACTCGGGCCTTAGCTGCGCATGCTCTGCATCTGATACCGGTGTTCATCTACGCTGCCAAAATAATACGCGCCCCCATGCACATACAGCATAATCCGCCGCCCTCTCACATCCGCACTTCTTTCGCTCCTCCATGTCCTTGCGCATCTTGATCCACCTGCTCTTCAATCTTCGCGCCTTCCTTCGCCATTCCCACCACGTGCCCCACCGACCGCCTTTATGCCTTCGCTGAGTTGCGCGCGCACATGGTCGCAGAGCACTTCACCACGCGGCGGGGATGGTGAGTTGATCGACGTGGACCCAGTGGACGGGGCACCCATTGCGACGTGAAAGCTTGAGTTCTTCGACGGTGTGGGGACGCGTAGTGCAGGAACTGTCGGATAAGGCGCAAGCCCCTTCGTGGTAGGGAGATGTGTGCGGTGGGCTTTTGCTTGGTGCGGGCGGCGGCTGAGGTAATGTAAGATGTATGTTTCCAATAATAGTAGGTGCGACAGCAGCGCCGACCGTGATAGTGTTCACGGGCATTGCGGGCGCGAGGTAGGAGGGAGAAAAGCAACAAACCTAGGCTGTGGATGCGCCAATGCGCTCAAGGCTCGAGGAGGATGTAGATGTTAGGAAGAACGTAGGAAGAAAGATAGCGGGAACATGGCGAAGCAGTGTTCACTCGTGCAGCGTGTTGGGGGAGTGAGATGTGCAGCTTGAGATTCAGGTGAGTCTGTTCCCAGATCCTGCAATTCCAGGGTCCGCGGTCCTGCATATTTAGTACTGACCACGTTGAGCAGTGAGTTCTCTTCGCACAACACGACAAACATCCCTAAGATGTTTCGGGCGTCACGATCTTCACTGGGAAACATAATTTGATATGAGTCTCGTTCAAGCCTTCTTGCACATTCACTTGATGAGGTCGGCAAATGAATGACACAGCTCTTAGCAAATCCATGTCCAACCAGATATCGTTCAGATTAAGGTATCTAGCCTAAATAAGCATCAGACCTTGTTCTGCGGCATCCACCGCATCTTCCTCGGCTTGGTACATCATCTTGTTCACCCAACGCAAGACGCCGCCCAAACAGACTGCTGAACAGGTCATCTCGCTGGCGCTCATTCCACAATCCTCTCTCCGGCGCCAGGAAGTTCTGCAGTTCTCATGTACCGTATATCGCAGTTTCCGTCCTTTGCTCGCCTTCGTGTCGACAACCTTTCTTGTCTTCGCTTCACGCGCTACCTGCCAGGCGCCTGCACCACAAACTCTGCCGTGCCGCTGTTCGAAAGGTCGGCGGACCGCTGCTCGAGTAGCTCCTTCAGGAGAAGGCCGTAAAGTCGGCATCGTCGTAGATATTTGCGTCGGGGACTGGCTTGGAGGTTGCTGACTGGAGCGGGCGCAAGAGCGCGGCGTCTGTGTTCGCACAACGAGGTGGTTCGAGCTGGTGAGCTGAGAGTCCCCACTTCGGTCAAGCTCTGCTCTGCGCTGATGTTGAGCTGTCTCTGCGCAGCGGGCAATCTTCGCTGTTCGTCTCGCAGACCACTTCTCCAGGATGGCTCTTCGCTGCTTTGGCTGCCGTTTCAGATGCGCGCAAACTATCCCAGATGTCGGACGACGATGTGGAAGATGTACAAGGTGTTCGCTTGCGCTTTCACCGGTCCGCGCCTCTTCTAGTGATGCCCTCATATCGGTCAGGTTGTTCAAGAGCGTCAACGCCGCAGTCTCGGCAGCCTCGATCGAAGAAGTTGGCGCAGTTTCGTCTTTGTGAGCTTCGGCGACCATAGAGTTTGTCGAGATGAGGGCTTTCTGCAAGCGCACTCCGGGTGTTGAGGAGCGAGTCGAAGGTCTTTCGCTGTGCTTTGATAGCCTGGCCCTTCGCGACATCGGATTGCACGGCAGCAGCAAGGCTGGTGGTGAGCGACTTCTGATCCTTCATCAAGTCGCGAACTGCATCCGTTTGTTCTGGCCATGATTGCCACACAGCCCGACCTTTCGCCATCCTCGTAATTCTAGACCCTTCATCATCTGAAGAATCCTCAGATTCTGCCTCTTCTTCATCTGCTACGCCTCCATATCTTCGTCGACATCTAAGCCTTCCCCCGTCCTGCCCTTCGTTTTCTTTTCGCTGTCCGAACCCGCCTGATACAGATCTATTCCATTCTCAAAATGATCTCCACTTCCCTCCTCCTCGTCGTCGCTGCCATCTTCATCGAAGCGCTTCGCAAACGGATCGTCACTATCCTCGTCTTCAATGGCGTCGCGACCTGAGCCTGGGCGCCGGTGTATTGCGGGCCCAGCGGAACAGCCTCCTTCTTCCTCAACTTACTCTTTCCAACATCTGCGTAGTGTTCGCGACCTGCGTTGTCATCTTCTGCGCCAGAAAAAAATCGGACCGCTCATCATCTTCGCTCGAGCTTGACGGCGCCGGGTCGAGCAGCGCCTCCCGGGTCGAAGTCTCAAGAAACAGTCAACTTCAAATCCTAAAAGAGAACGCAGGAATTACCTGTGATTTTTGACTTCTTCATAACGATGATGGCGATTTGCGATGTGTGAGGAACTGGAGAGTAGTTTTGCGGCCCCACTAAAAAGCTTCCGCTGCGAAATCTTGGCAGGCGCATTTGTCCCAAGCTGCGGAGCTCGCCGCTCATTCGTCACCATCACCATGCGACCTTCATGATGAACAAGCGATTGTTCTCTACATTGAGGCGCTCTGCAGCACGAGAACCGCTGGTACGGAATTGGATTGTAAAATATGTCAACATTGATGTGCTACTGACGCGACATAGGGACTGCCGCGCTCTGGCGCACCACCGCAGATGCCCTGAATGCAGCGAGGGCTGCCGCAAAAGCGAAGCATCAAAGACGTAAAGAAAAATCATCGTCGTCTCATCAGCCAAAGGCAGTGTTGGCAGCACCATCGCAGGCATGCTACGCTTCCCAGAGACATGACGACGAGTCTGACTGTCCATGCAGTCAATCTTGCCCTCAGCTTTGCGCGCAGTGGATTCAGGGCTGGCATCCTGACACAGACATCTTTGGTCCTTCGATTCCCACTCTGCTGAACCTCTCCGGCGAACCAAGACTCGGCTAGTCAGTTTATCCTCTCATGCAGTCAGGACCTGGCCCTACCTGGAAATCTGACTACCAACCATCAGACAACCAACTCATCCCGCTATCCAACTATGGATTGAAGAGCATGTCCATGGGCTATCTAGTCCCAGAATCCTCGCCGGTAGCATGGCGTGGGCTCATGGTCATGAAAGCGCTGCAGCAGCTCCTCCACGAGGTCGATTGGGGCGGTCTGGACGTCCTCGTGCTGGACCTACCGCCTGGCACCGGCGACGTGCAGTTGACTATAACACAACAACTCGTCCTTGACGGCGCCATCATCGTATCTACCCGCAGGATCTCGCTCAAAAGACGCCGAAAGGCGTCGAGCTGTTCCGCAAAGTGAACACGAGCATTCTGGGGCTTGTGTGTAACATGAGTGGCTTCCAGTGTCCTGGATGCGGGGAGACGCACAACGTGTTGGAGACTTGAATAAATTAAGGGACATGTGCCTTTCATACGACATGAGGCTGCTGGGCGAGCTTCCCTGCATGCTGCTATGGGTGCAGGTGCTAAGGGTGGGATGCCTACCGTGGTTGCGGAACCAGACAGCCTAAGAGCGAAAGTGTTCGCTCCCATGGCACAAGGTAGCCCGCATAGTTGAACTGGAGAAGTAATCAATCTACCAAGCATCATAAACAGAGACTCATTCATTCCAGGGCCCAGAGTTGGTACGATGCCTAGGGCTGGCCCTTATTACTCCTCTCTTGTCCGACCGTGTGGGATATCTTGTGGTTGTGGATCACCTTTGCAAGAAAAAGTTGACATTGAGCAAAAGATTTTCCTATCCTTTAACGAATTAGACACCAGGAACACTCCAAATGGTGCTCGCAGAACAACAACAGTACGCACGTATCCGAACAATCTGGGATAGACTGCGGACTTTCTCGGTAGTAGTTCCACAGCACACCTCAGAGAGTATGCGCAATGAAGTGGCTCGGTCCCGAGCAGGGTACCCTAGTTGTAACGCTAATCGCGTTCGTTGCTGAGCAAGCCAACAGAACGGTCACCCCAGACTTGTTCACGAACAGGCAATGCCACTCATAAATCCAGCAGTAAATCAGGTCAGAAGAAACGTATATTATTCAACTTAGTGCAACTGTTGCACCCTATTCTATTGTTTACGAACTTTCGAAATCGTTTAATTGCCTAATTAGAAGACTATTGTCGTTTCAAAAAATCCTGCTCCACACGTGACCTGGCGCTTGTTGGGTAATCGCTTCCTCGACGCCATTTTGTCCATCTATCTCCTTTTACAATTTAATAAGTCTAATAAATATGAACCCTATCCAAAGCTTATTTATTACCCTAAAGGATGCTAGTTAGCTAGCGTAAGCGTAAGTACTTAGGTATTTAAATTGGGTAAAAAGTTCTCTATAAAGCGCTAAAGACAAAAAATAAAGATATCACTTAAAAAAAAGTAAAAAAGAGAGTAAAGTAAGGATTTCTTTCTTACTCTTAAGGAGGAGTAGCGAAAGGTGGTTATACGTGGATCTAAATAGAAGCGGCTAAAACTTAGAGCCTAACATGGACGAAAATAAAGGCGCTATAATTCGTTTCAATTTATTACGTTTGCTCTTCTCACTAGCTTTAAACCCTAACGTAATATTTTTTCTCTAACCACTAATGCGACTAACAATATTCCTGCGCTATACTAGCAGCTCTTTAGCTATAGAATAATAAAATTACTTCTCCATCTCCAAACTAATACTAACGACTACTAATAAAATAAGCAATGTTACTACGGTGTTCTAGCGACTCTTTAGCTAGAAAATTAAAATTGCTTTGCTAAACTTAGACTAATAATACTATACTAAGTTATCTATAGACTACCATTATGAGTTTTAGTAAAAAATAGAGCTAACCTACTACGCTTCTCGTCTACTTGTTCTATTTCTAAAATACCTAATATATTTCCATAGGACCTGGGTAAATATTAGGACCTAGATTTAGTTTTTCTTTGCATTTCTATAGTCCTTTATAACTCATTCTAAAAAGCTATTAATGCTATCTTATAGTAACTTACTATAATTGTACTATAACTTAGCTGAGACTCTCTACCTTTCTAGCTATTTTTCTAGATGTGTAGCCTCTCTTGCGCACACTCCTACGCTAGGGTAAAGGTAAACCTTTTTAGTATTATAAATATATATAGTTTCTTTATATAAAATATAGTATACTATCTATAATACTACATATAAGTAATTAAGAGTATATTAACTATAACTAAATATAAGTCTACTATAGTCCTAGTAGGTCCCTTAACAACTTTTAGTTACTAAGCGCCTATTATTATAGAATTAAGCTAAAGTTCTCTTTTTGGTCCTACTATAGTCTTTAATAAAATCACTTTAATTTACTATAAATACTATCTAAAATTAGTCTACTAAAGATTATTTGGCCTGGAAAATAATTCTTTAACCTCTGGGTAGGTTTCAATATTATGCCCAGTCCTCTAAACCTACAATAACAATATTAAAAAAAATCTCCTTTAGTGTTATTTACTACTTTGAGCTCTTTTAGAAATTTTACTAATAAATTTACTTATAGTAACTAAATCTACTTCTTTACTTTACTCTATTATCCTACTTTATTTTAGATACTTTATTTTATAAAAATTTTACTCATTCAAAACCTCTATTTAATTTTAAAGTTCTATAAGTTAAGTTAGCTTATTAGTTACTTTAGTATACTAGGCTATTTATACTTTTTATAACCTATATAAGTTTTTGAAAGAATATCTATTAACAATCTTTTTAATAACCTCTATTACTAGCGTTATCTATAACCTAAGTTTTGTTATATTATTTAAGATTTTTAATTACTAGGTGTTAGAGTGAGTAATACTAGTAGTAAAATTAATCTAATATTTAGGTAGTCTACTACTACTAAGGCGTTAGTAAGAATTAGCCCTAGTAGCCTTAAACGCTTTATTATAGTTTTCTAATTTAAATAATTCAAAAAAGCATTATAAAGGCTAGTAGAAAGCCTTCTTTACTTATATAAAAAGATCTATATGCATACTAAGTTCTAGATATATTAAAAAGTACTTTTAACTTTAGTAATAAAAACAGACTATATTAAATGGCTAAATAATATTAGATTAGTACTTAGGTATAACGTATTCTTTTTAGGACCTGTGTTAGCTTATTCTTGGTAACACCAACACCATCTTTAATTCACCATGTCTTAATAAAACAACACGTCTTATACTAAAGCGGTGAGTAAAGCTACTCCTAATACTCTTAACTAAGTTGGCTCCTCATTATTATTAACCCCACAACTCTAGTATCTCTCTACAGTCTAGTAAAAGTCTGTTCTTGTTTAGCGATTAATTACTACCTGTGATACCGTTAGAGATAACTAGTACTTGCTAGGAATCTTAGAAGAATAAGGTACATAGCCAACGTTTACGATAGCGATGAGAATAAGCTTTGAATAGTTGTATACTTATTAGATTAATAAAATTATATAGCGAAACAGGTTAGGCTAAATGAAGGCGAGGAAGCGATTCCTAACAAGCGCCAGGTCACGTAATGAACGGGATTTTCAAAAGCACCGATAATGCCACCAACATGGTCAGAAGCTCACCTCTCATTGTCAGAAAAGAAAATCAACAACCCCACAAACAGTCTGATACGGGCCCAGAGTCACTGACCCGAGCCATCGGAGTTCGGTTTGTTCCTGCGCATCCATAGCTTTTTACTTCTCTTCACTAAACGATGCGTGGTGCTCGCATGGTTTGCATGGTGCTTCTTGTACCACACTGGAGCGGCGATCCTATTGTCTATAATACTGACCCAACGCGTTGTCCCTCCTGTAGACTTGAAGCAGCCTCTATACAATACCCTTCTGCTCAGCTCACTGCCGATCCGACAACATGGCGACCGCAGATTCCTGGCCGACAAGGAGAACGGGATCTTGCACCAGACCGTGCAGGTGGTGCAGGTGCACCCAAGATATAAATGATGATATCGTGGTCGATGCGGACGCTGGTAATGTGGATAGCAATTTGAAGCTCGCACCTGATAGCCATACCAAGTGCTCGTTCCTCAGCCATCTGACGATCCAAATGATCCACTCAACTGGTCGTCTACCAGGAAGCATGCAATTCTAATAGTTCTTTCTATCACCGCTGGTCTGGGAGACTACAGCTCTGCTGCTGGTATCCCTTTGATTATGGCCCAAGGTTTGAATGGAACAAGACCCGGCCAAGATTAACGAGACGGGTAATCTAAATGTCCTCATGGTGTAAGTCTCACATTTCCCTTTCCAAAGCGATACTAACATAGCCAGCGCCATCGGTGGTCTCTTCTGGATCGTCTCTACCTGGTAGGGCCGTGGACCCGCTCTCTCTGGGTCCACCCTCACCGGCTGCATCTTCACCATCGCCTGCGCCGTTACGCACGACTACACCGTCTACTACGGCCACGTGTCCTCGCGGCTTCTCCTTCTGTGCCTTCCAAATCGTCGGCCTCGCTTGCATTAAAGACATGTTTTTCTTCCACGAGCACGCGCGTAAGATCGGTATCTGGACATATGGCGTATTCCTCACACCGTACGTCGCGCCCATGTTCTCCAACTTCATCATCGCAGGTACGCACGGGCGGTGGCGCGTCGCTTTCGGCTCGTATTTGCCGTCGGCGCGCTCGATCTCGTTCTGATTCTATTAATCTCGGACGAGACGTACTACGATAGGACGATCCCGGCGGACAAGCAGCCAAAGCGATCGAAGACGTTCTGGGGCCGCATGTCCCGTCTGGTCGGCATCTGGCAAATCCAGAACCACAGCGCAGCGGGCTTCTACCACCTCAACCACGCAGTCACCCGCCTCGTCAAAACCTCCTCAAGCCCATTATGATTCCCTGCATGATCTACTACGCTATGACCTTCATGTGGGTTGTTGGCATTAACATCACCTCCGCCATCCTACTCCAGACACCGCAGGAGTACGGCGGGTATGGCTTTTGATAATAACGCTATTGGATATCTCCTTTTCGCTCCATTGATTGCGGTGACGATTGGTGAGCTTTCTGGGCATTTTTCAATGATTTGATTGCAAGAGATATGTTAAAAGCACAATGGTGTGTTTAAGCCTGAGGCGAGGCTGCTTATGAACCAGGTCGTCGTCGCACTTATGGTGCCGGTCTCGTGCTCGTCGGGCAAACGCTGGAGAAAAACACCCTGAGCTACGCGGTATTATTATGGGCTGGGGTATGTACGTCATCGGCTCCATGCTAGCTTCCGTCTCCCTACGGCGTACTGCTTGGACTCGTGGAAGCGCCTCATCCGAGGTAGCGGGTTTGTTGAATTTCGCGCGTGGTAAGTTGTTCCCTCTACCAGTCTCATTCCTCACCAACCTTTCCTTGTCTATTGTCGAAGAAAGCAAATGCTAATACGTGGAAACAGTCGGCGCAGGGTTCTCCGTCGGCTACTTCCAAGAGCCCTGGGGCATGATCAACGGCTATGGCCAGTCCTTCGGCATCCAGGCTGCTATCGTGGCTGCGGCCTCAGTTATACTTACAGTGCTGCAGATATATGGTGCGCGCATGCGTGCTAAGGGCGGACCGGTCGTGTAAGAGTTGAATTGGGGTGTTGCTCGCTTGATACACTGGTGGGAGGCGAGGTAGCTTGTTTTCAAATGCTATTTTTATGAATGGACGGGGTAAATGCGGGAATAAAGTGGGTGATAGCTGGTGGGACGAAATGATAGCTGGAATAAATGCATGGAATGAATGGAATGTTTGGATTGAGTGATTCATGAATTTTCTGAATGCTGTGAGTTTGTTTCCCAGCTTGACTTTATGTGTTATGAAACTGTCTACCAGGATGAATGACTCTCCCTATTACAGCCCTTTTTAACGATCTCATAACGGTGTAGGTATTTTAATGGCGCTGGTTCGCTACCAGTATCTCCCAAGTGTTGAAAGAGCGAGAGCTAAAGCTATATATGGGTAAGACTTCGCGGCTCATCACTTGCACAACGTTTCTCCCAACCTGGTCTTGGTCGAGAGATCTGTAAGACGAGACGTTGAGTGTCGAAATTGAAGCTATGTACGTGGATCAGGGTCGAATTTTCATTGTTCTCTATAAAAAAGACTGCTAAATGTATTAATTGCCGGATGTGAGGATTGGGTCATTCGTTTCAACCTGGGGTTCCGTTTCTCGATTGACAGCGATGTTTAAAACTGAGGTTGAGTGTAAAACCGAGCACGGAAAGCTCTTGAAGTACAGTGTAATTGGGGTGAGTTCGAATAAGCTTTAGTCAATTCTACATTGTAAGTAAATCTATCACCTTCACTGCTCTTTCTTCCCTTTGAGATTACGGTTTGAGGTTCAGTTTAGTTTAGCCAAGAAGTCCTCGAAAGCGGTTAATGTCTTGACTGAGGCGGATCGAAGCTGCCGGATTGGCCACCACTGAAGCCATCGATTAAAGTCAATATCTCAGCCCTACAGCGATGCTGAATTCAGATTATAAGGCTTGGATTGAAGGAATGGAGACGAAATATATGTTAATTCCTTTCCTGTCCAAGCTTAATTTCAACCACGGAATTTGCAGATTGCTTGGCCAAGTAAATTAGATGTACTCAAGGATGGCAGGTTGATTGTTAACCTGAATGTGGTGCTGGATTTAGTCGCCCATCAGACGTTAATTTGAACTTACGGGTTGAAAAGGTTCAACCTAGAACATCAAGTCAAGCTTCCTATCGAGGCCTTCACTGGGGCTGTATTTCCAGAGCTTGAGTTGACTCAAATTCGGCTTGGTGAATAACAGTCAACTTCTCATTCGTGCTCTTAAGGTCATTGATTGCGCTAGATGAAATGGCAGGACCGCCCAACCTACAAGTGCGTCCTGGAAGCGCGTCGAATCCGGCAGTTGGTTTATTCTTGGAACGGAGGTTGAATTAGCCTTGGCATTGTAGTCAACCGTGGCGCTTTAATCTTTGATGAGCCGTCAATTACGAGGATCAGGATGAAGGTTGAGCTTAAACCGAAGATATAACTGAGAAGTTGATATTTGGACAGTAGGAACGTTGGTACACGTCCCTTCTGCTGGTGACCATAACTAAATTAAATCTTCGGTTAGCTCCAGAGATTGGAAATGCAAATGCATCTGGGCAGGGTGGATATGCACCAATATGTGCAGGTCTTTACCCACAGCGCCTCGAATTTTACACTCTCACCGTCGCACAAGATTGCTGAGGTGGTCTCACGCTCTCATAGGCTGACTGTCATGCCATGTCAGGTCTCAGAACGTGAAGAAAACGATTTCTTACTAGCCGTGCAAGAGTGCGATACCTGATGACGGCAATCGCCTTCACCTATCCTGTAGTAAGCGCTCGGTCTGGAAATCGGGGCGGAGAGAATCTAGAGATCCTACCTTATGTGTCTTGCGTGAAGACGAAGCCCGCATCGGATCATGCCTTGTTACAGGCCGTTTTCAGGAGGTTTGCTCCCGAACGCCGCAAGCGGTGGTGTGGTGGGTGAAGGTGGTGGAGGAGCTTGTCAAGTAATCCCAAGTGGGGTCAGAAGGCTGGTTTTCTCACGCAGGTACTGGAAGTATACCTTTTAGCGACTCTAATCGCATTTTCAAGCCGACACTTAGAGACAGCCTAGAATTTGACACGTGAAAGCTTTTGGTTCATGGTCCTTTGATGGCACCTCTTATGGCATCGTTGATTATTACATAGGCAAAAGAGGAAGAGCTAGGCAGTGTTCTGTTGCCAATCTTTATTCGTTATGTTGTGATAGATGAAGTCCATTTTCTGTTCAATAGATTGCAGTCCACGATCTCAGTTGAGTCCAAATATATGCTTATTCAAGAAGCTAGTACATGGAATATTATTTATCTACCCTGGATTGCGAAATATCAAAACGAGGTGTTTTTCTACATGCTATTGTACTGCAAAACGTAAAGTATAACCAGCTATAACTCAGCTCATTTACATGTTTAGTATTGTAGGTTGGTGCTATTGGGGATTTTCATAATAACATCCTCTCACTCATTAAATAGCTCTAGATACTTGGTACACTTGTTGGTGGAGATGTGGCTAGCTAGGTAATAACATTAGTTTCCAATAGAACTAAACTTATAAATTAGCGCGTTGCTTGGTCTTGCCTTAGCTACGCTCTATTCCTTCTTAGCAACATTAATCATAATATCAACTGCCTTCTTGGATCACCTAGTTAATTTTATTTTACCTATTCAAGCCAAAAAGATGATATGATTTAGTCTTTGTAAACATTGAGACCATAGGACCGCTTAAAAGTTGTTGGTGTTAAAAGCTTAGTACAGAAATGGCTAATCTAGAACAAGTGCGACATAATTCTAAAGTTTCTGTTTTTAAGCTCTTTATTGATTTGGTAACACCTGTTGACTGACCGGTGTAGTTAGCTGAGATATCGCACACATTTTGTCCACTATAGATTTATAATCCTCTCCTCATTTACCCTCTAAAGCGGAGCTTGCTCGCGTAATAAGCTGTAATCTTGCCTACCTCGCCTACAGTAATGTCACTAGTTAATTTTAGTGACCCTATCCGAACGATAACGCTAGACTTTAATTCTGGAAAAAGGCAAGATTCCAAAGTTTCTGGCGAGTTATATTAATGACACCAAAGAGATTGTTGCTGAACTGGGTGATAAATCGTTCGTCGTTATATCACGACATAGTGTTTAGTAAAAGAAGCGTCGTTCGTCGTTGTAAAGCCAGATCCTGGTGGGTGTCCCTTACTTCTTCTTTGGCTATGCAAGCCTCAATATAGCCAGTACTATTTACAATGGCATCGATGCCGCCATAAATAGTAATAGCTTCTTCTACTCTCGCATTAATCTCAGCCTGGGAGGCCGTCACATTAAGTGAGAAAACAGCAGCTCTAGCTCCTTTAGCGGAGCCAGACGTGCAACATCTCCGTGCAGTGGTAATAGCACATTACCCGTGTAAGTATCCTTCAACACGATGACTTCTCCAAATCTAGAAAGAGCAGCCGATTACCAACTATATTGGTGAAGTTATTATAATGGATGTCGATCTAGGTGTCGCTCTTCGAATAGGTTAGAAATTGAAAGGTTAATTTAGGTGAAGGGGTGGTAGAAGGCCCAGGTAAGGGAATTGTCTTGAATGAGTACGATTTATAAAGACTAATTGTCCTTCCACCGTGAAATAGAGATTTAAAGTGATTAAACTTAATGTGCACTAGTGCACACATGAACTCTCCCACCTTCGCTCCTGTTTGCAAAGGCTGATTCCTGCACCTTGCCGCGACCTAGAACAATTTGCCTTACCGTCGCTGAGCCTCGCTCGGGAAACGCAGTGGCAGTACTGTTTCAAAACTTTAAACCAAGATTAAACTGTGGCCTCGGGAGGATTTTTATCGGAAACAGAAAGGTACAGAGGTGGACTATTGTTGAGACCAGCAGGGGGGTAAAGCTATCTACACATTATTATACTCTCACGTATTAGTAGTGCTATTGATAACTACTCCCTTAGCGTTATGGTTTATTAATTCCATATCTGCCTTCTAGAAGAGAGAGAAGAAGATGTCTTTCTTTCTTAGGACTAGGCTTACTCTTTTAGATGTAGGTCATAAGCTCGGCTAAGCAAAAGTATCACATTAAGTGAAGGTAGTCATAAGAACTGTATCTGCCGGTTATGACTTAGTCTCCCGCAAAAATCCATATTCCAGGCCCTTGATAGCGTGGGATTATTATAGGTCCCCGTACCTTGGTCCAGTTGCCAGAGCTACGCAACATCAAGGTGATCTTTGTTCAACATCTTACACTTGAGTTAGAACCTCAGGACAATTCTGAGTCGCACCTGCCGGTCAATGGTGTGGAACCTCGAGAGTGATATCTCGACAGTTGGTAGGTGCTTTGTGAGATCCCTTGTGAACGGCGACTCATTGATGCGTCCATAAATGTTGATCAGCCTTCTCATTGGGATTTTGAACACAACGCCTTTAAAGAGAAGTGAATGTGTGCGGACTATGGTGGTGGTTGGTGGATTCGAAACAAAGTGAGCGGCTGGGCGAAAGGACAACGGGTAGACACAACCGTCTTTGGGCCCAATGTCTCAGGTTGGATCCCCGGAGAGACCACCCTGTATTTCGGATAACACGATCTAAGACTCGATAGTGGCGAGGACGTGTAATTGTTAGACAGTCTGTAACTCAGTATTGATGCTCTTGGACACGAACAGAAGCGGTGTATACAGATGGCTTCAGTGCTGGTACTCATTGATAGATTCCGCTACGGATGTAATCAACTACTTCTGGCATCTGCTAATACTTCCCGTAAAGATGTGCTCATAGGAATTTTATTGGAATAGTATCTCGTTGGGTATTGTAATAGTGCCCAATGCAGTTGTTTCGGGTTCTTCTTTAGAAACTGCTATCTGAACCCGAATACTGTAGATAGTGCAGAGCGGGAGAATTAAGGACCGGGTGAGGAAAGCTACAGTGACTCCAATCGGAAATACCCAGCGCAGAATCCAAAGAACGGTCTCCTAGACTCACTATAACGCCAAAACTGTAATGCGAAAACGAGAAGTACAGTAGTCAATTTTCCACAACAAATGCACTTCCGCCTTTGTAAGCACCGGGTATGATCAGCGGCACCAGTGAGGCATCCTCTTCAAAAGAACTCCTTTGTTGCACCTTCCTTACAAAGTCGGTGGTGTCATCGTTATTTGCCAGTGTGACACCAATGATCAAGCTCAGTAATGCGACAGCGATAGGATGTACAGGGAGATCTGTTGTGCCGGCCTCGGACCGAACTCTGTAGGTGCCCACTGCCCACCCATTTCTTGAGCGGCGCGACGTCGTTCTTCCGGGCGTATTCGTAGCCTCGTTTCATTCCTGGCATGCCGTCGATGCTGTATTGTGACTTGAATGCCCAGTATCTTTATATGTTAGCGTTCGATCAGCTATTGGTGGTCAACGAGGGCGCATACCGATCCATACTCTCCCCACTTCCCTTCCTTGTACTTCTCTTGTTTGCGAAAAATTCATCAAGGATACTCCTCCAACCTGTCCTCTATTTCGGTACACTGAAACCACAGCTCGTTGCACACTGGTACACATCTACCAAATGATGCTTCTGCTCCCAGGAATCGTGTTGACCTTATTCTCCTGCACACAAACACATCCCATTCAGGCGTTCCGTTCTCGACGGCGCGGCCAGTACCATGTTATTCGTACAATTCTCGAGGCCGTTGAACGCGATAAACATAACGCAAATGCGACCGTTGTGCGGCTCGATACAGATGTGCATGTCTCTACGCTGGGCCGTGAGATCAGGTACCAGGAATTGGTTGGTGAGATGATGCCGAACTGCTTGCCGCCCTTTGGAGAGATGTTGATGGGCCGTTTGGTAGAGAGCGGCGCGGTGCCGACGAAGAGCATCTTCTGGCCCAGGATCCGCGGCTGAGGGAGCCGGGTATGGTTTCGTAATAGACGCCCATGTTGGTGACCCTGAGCAGCACTTGTAATTATCTAGGATGAGGGTTCTTCGCAATGCCAGGAACTATCGTTGGAGGTTTTGGTTGAGGCTCAAGCTCGTATCGCTGGATCGTTAAATGCGCGGCCGAGATGAATGACTCGGAAGAGAGAATACGAGCAACGACCTGAGTCCTCCGTAGTCGAAATATCCGCCCACAGTATGCTCACACTGTAACTTTGGAAAAAGATTCCTCGTCTGGTGAAACTCTTTTTCATGTCGGTTATGATGCGTCCATTGCGACCTCAGGAGCGCTGATATAGGAGCTTACACTGTTCCAGATCCTCAAGCGTGCCCTAATCGTCAGAGCGGACTTTCTCAAAAGGTAAAAACATCAATATTTTATCGCCTAAAGTCGCATTGTGCTGCTTCGCGCCACCACATGTACATGCACCGTTGGCCTTTAATTTGTAGAGAAGCTAAAGTTAGCTGGCAGCGGGCGAAGACGAGACAGCGGATGCGAACCGCTCGCAAGGTAGCGCTAAAATTTTATGGAGCATGTTACTTCCCGCGTGATCTCCACAGGAAAGCTCGTAAGTTGCTCGGCTCGGCCAAGAACTGCGTTCTTGGCCCTGCGCATCCCAACGCAACTTCGCGGCCCAACGCAACTTTTTGGAGAATCGATCTTTCTTGAAATTGTGGCGTAGACTTTGAAATTTGTTGATTTATATATACAGAACTTGGTGGATCAAGCAGCTAGGATAAACTAGGCATCTTTGGCC